>CM051276.1:34997691-35152691 GCA_027921565.1 Artemia sinica
AGACTTTGAAGTTCTTCTTGCATTTGGATGGATATTTCTCTGGCCATGGCCAGCTCCTGTTCCAACATATTAACGTGAGACGCATCATCATCAAGATATTCATTGGATTTGTTCAATTTTTCCTAAGCATGTGCATCAGTTAAAATAGGAAAATTTAACCAAGTGAAATTCTGGTTAAAATATTAGATATAAGCCTAGAGAAGGACCTGTAGAGAAGGAAACATGTCAAGAAAACAATTCTTACTTTATAATATGCAAAACAATTGTGGCTAACATATTTTGCATGGAGCCCCGCTATACTTTATCCTCCCTTTGTCCCTAAAGTGCAAATATATAGCCAGAATTATATTTTTCCAATGCATTCTGCCACCCATTACCTGTTTCCTGGTTTTTGTTTCGTCACAGTTAATTCAATTTACAGTTACACGGGTTGAAGCAAGAGAGACATATTGGGAGAATAGATGGGAAATATATGATTTTGGCTATGTGTTTACACATTAAGAAAGGAGAGAGGGGCTAAAGTATAGCGGGGGTGCATTCAAAATGTGTTAGCTGCAATTATCCTGCATATTATAAAGTTTGAATTGTTTTTCTTAACATGTTATCTTCTCTACAGGTCTTTTTCTAGGCATATACCAAAATATTCCTCAAATGTTCAATTTAGGCAGTCAGTTGTAATTCAGAGATGAACTAAAATTAGTAGGTATAATCTATGGGCTAATGGACACAAAGCTCATCTCAACAATTATCCGAATACTACTCCAAAAAAGCTCTTTGCACAGCATTGTGGCCTTTTTTTGGACCGCAAAAACCTATAAACCGCATCCTATAAAATAGACCGAATTCTCCAAAGGCAACATTGCCTAATTATATAAGGATGGGCACGTGAACTGACACTTATCCTAATGAGCGTGGGGATAAACCCTCTAAAAGTTTTCACACTTTATCACAAAAGTCTTACTATATTTTGACTGCCTTTTACCTAACTTAGAATTGCAGCTAGATTCCACAACTTGTTTTGGCTGGGTTTTGTCTCTGAAAATGTACCAAGGTAAAACTTCGGCTAAATAAAATTAAGGGAATAACACAAATACATATATTTTATTATGTAAACTATTAATTGATACCAATTCAGGACTCCCAGACATGTCACTAGCCATAATATTTGAGAAGAGAAGAGAAAATAGACGAGTTTACCAAACTATTTTACCGATCAAATACCGATATTGCTTACCGATCAAAATTAAAATTTCAATGAAAAATCATAAGAAGTTGCAGTGAAAAGGTCAAGCTAATTGAAAAATCGCAAAACTGCACTAAAACCACACTAAAATCAATAAAATTGATTAGGACGATTTCTCAGACTAGCAATGGAGCATAGAAATCTACTTTGTCATTAGATTTATGTTTCTTTTCAAATTTTAAAATCAAGTTTTAAAGAGAATATAATATCATAGTATAGAGATGAGGAGTGTAATAAATCAACATAAAATATTGATTGATTACTGTGGTTTTCTTTAAGGCATTTTCAAATATTAAAACTGACTTAAGTATGCATCTTTCTACCTTTAGAAATAGGGGAGATGTCTAGAAGGTTCCAGTTCAATCAATAAAATCCATACAAGCATAATACCCTAATTTTTTGGTGACTCGCCAACTATATTAGTCGTTTTCTGCATCATTTTCATTAAGAAAATCTACTTGGTCAGCAAGCGACACATTAACATGTGTCACTATAAATATGATGGCTATAATATATAATTATAAAATATAATATAAAAAATAAAAAATGGCTATAAATAAAAAAAAAATGGCTATAATATAATATATAATAAATATAATGGCTATAATATATATAATATAAATATAATGGCTATAAATATAACTACAGCAGTTAAAATGATTTAGTCTGCGAGACTGCGAGACTACGCTGCGAGATTGTCTTAAATCATTTCCTTTATTCAAGAAATCATTTACGCTGAATATTTTTTGCTCAAGAAATCATTTCTAAGCTTTCTTTGGCTCTTATTTCGGCTATAATAACCTTTGTCTCTTTGTCTTTTTAAATATTCTCAAACAACCCCAACAAGCTTCCCATTCTTCTTTAAAAAAATTCATTTCACATGCTTGCATTTCATGGCTTTATGATGATTTAGGTAAAAAAGTCCCATCTTGGCAAACTACAATTCTTCTTATATACTTACACTACTTCTACCAGCAACTCACTGCAGCACCAATTTAGTAGTTACTATTCGTTTTATTATATCTTAAATAATTGTTATTTTTTAGTATTATTAATTTTTAAAGAGTAAAATTAAATTAAAATTATTTATTATAATTAGTAAATTATCAAAAAACGAATTATTATCATTGTGAAAATTATTAATTGAATTAAAAATAAATTTGACTACTAATTAGTAGAAATTCAATTAAAAATTAAACTTTTGTTGTTAAATAACTGTTTCTTATATAATTATTTCTTAAATAAAGAAATAGGCAAGTTTTTTCTTTATGTTCAAAAGAAGTTTAGTTTTGGTAAAGATATTTACCAACAGTTTCAACAGTGTTTTTGCAGATTTCACAGATGTTGTTGTTTGGTAAAATTTGTTGCTAATAATTTTTGTTAAGGCAGCAGTAACATGCCTTTCATCCAATTCTAAGTGAGTCTTCAATTTTTTATTCAACAATAAGGTGGACCAACTCTCTTGTAAGCCAAAGATGTTACATTGAATTTGAAACATAAATGTCTTTCACCCTTTACAACAGCATAATTTTTTGAATTTAGCTTTTTTTGCATTGGCTTATAAAATAAAAAAAGTTTTAGTGTTATTTTCTTTATTTTTATAGGAAGTGGGGATTAGGCTACTAAACAAAATAAAAGTTGCACAAATATATTTAAATCATTGGTAATTTAAACAGTGACTACCCCTTTGACCTCGATGCAGTTTAGTTTCGTGGAGTTTTCGACAAATTTGTCGATCAAAAACAAATTTATTCCAGACTCTACCCTACTACTCCTCGCAAAATAATGGATCCAGCCCTAATTGAATTTCTATTGTATATTCTTCCTCTTCTTCTAGCGACTCATTGCGGCACAAAATCCATCAAGCTCAACACAGCACATATTCGTTTCAGTTTCTTGGATACATCCACCTCAAAGATCATGAATCTTCAAAGGAGGAGTCCTTGTAAGAAGCAGGTTTACACTATTTCGTTGTATATCGTCTTTCGATGTATATCGCAAGTATATCGATGTATATTCGTTGTATATCGATAAAATGCAGTAAAAATCGAGTTAGTACATTTTATTAAGTGCTTAAATTATCTACAATTCTTTACAGCATTCATAAATTCAAATAAAACTTAAAGAGAAATCCTTTAAAAAGAGGTTCTAATTACCACTGATTTCATGCTTGCATGCATCATAAAATCTATTTTTAAACGCTGTTTTCTGTAAAAAAAAAAAAAAAAAAAAAATCTTAATTATTAAAATGTTATCGCCAAACTCTTAAAAGAACAATATTTTCTAACTCACTATGGAAAAAATTACCAATTCAGCTAACTCACTATTATATTTGTGTGTATACAGTTTTTGACTTAAAAAAAAAAACTATAAAACAAAACACACACACCCCCCTCCGCGACAAAAATTTGTACCAGTTTTTCAACAATTTCACTCCAACAATAAGATTCATGTTATGCGCCGGTTTAAGTGTTTCCCCTACCTAATATACTAGGCCCAACTTTGCAATGAGTTAAAGGCTTGGAATCCACCCCCCACCCCAAAAAAGACATTTCAAGTATGGAAACCTCTCTGCCATCTAATAATCTCAAGTTTTGTAGCCTCGAAACATATTTTCTACACTTTCTGTACAGACCCAATTCTTACTGACACAGTTACATTTTTAACCTTAACTCAAGGGTTTGCTTGAAACCTTTAATTAAAATTCAAATATTATTTATATGAGATTTTTTCTCTAATGCATTTATGACGGTGTTTCCTTGGTACTTTTCCTTGGTACTTGAAACCTTTAATTAAATTTCAAATGTTATTTATATGAGATTATTTTCTCTCTAATGCTTTATGACGGTGCTTCCTGGTACTTTTAATTGGTACTTGAAACCTTTAATTAAATTTCAAATATTATTTGTATGAGATTTTTTTCTCTCTAATGCTTTAAGACGGTGTTTTCTTGGTACTTGAAACCTTTAATTAAATTTCAAATTATTTATATGAGATTTTTTTTCTCTCTAATGCTTTATGACGGTGTTTCCTTGGTACTTTTCCTTGGTACTTGAAACCTTTAATTAAATTTCAAATATTATTTATATGAGATTTTTTTCCTCTCTAATGCTTTATGACGATGCTTCCTTGGTACTTTTCCTTGGTACTTGAAACCTTTAATTAAATTTCAAATATAATTTATATGAGATTTTTTTTTCTCTCTAATGCTAAATGACGGTGTTTCCTTGGTACTTTTTCTTGGTACTTGAAACCTTTAATTAAATTTCAAATATTATTTATATGAGATTTTTTTTCTCTCTAATGCTTTTATGACGGTGTTTCCTTGATACTTTTCCTTGGTACTTGAAACCTTTAATTAAATTTCAAATATTATCTATATGAGATTTTTTTTTTCTCTCTAATGCTTTATGACGGTGTTTCCTTGGTACTTTTCCTTGGTACTTGAAACCTTTAATTAAATTTCAAAGATTATTTATATGAGATTTTTTTCTCTCTAATGCTTTATGACGGTGTTTCCTTGGTACTTTTCCTTGGTACTTGAAACCTTTAACTAAATTTCAAATATTATTTATATGAGATTTTTTTCTCTCTAATGGTTTATGACGGTGTTCCCTTGGTACTTTTCCTTGGTACTTGAAACCTTTAATTAAATTTCAAATATTATTTATATGAGACTTTTTTCTCTCTAATGGTTTATGACGGTGTTCCCTTGGTACTTTTCCTTGGTACTTGAAACCTTAAACTAAATTTTAAATATTATTTATATGAGATTTTTTTCTCTCTAATGCTTTATGACGGTGTTTCCTTGGTACTTTTCCTTGGTACTTGAAAGCTTTAATTAAATTTCAAATATTATTTATATGAATTTTTTTTCTCTCTAATGCTTTATGACGGTGTTTCCTTGGTACATTTCCTTGGTACTTGTAACCTTTAATTAATTTTCAAATATTATTTATATGAGATTTTTTTTCTCTCTAATGCTTTATGACGGTGTTTCCTTGGTACTTGAAACCTTTAATTAAATTTCAAATATTATTTATATGAGATTTTTTTTTCTCTCTAATTCTTTATGACGATGTTTCCTTGATACTTTTCCTTGGTACTTGAAACCTTAAACTAATTTCAAATATTATTTATATGAGATTTTTTCTCTCTAATGCTTTATGACGGTGTTTCCTTGGTACTTTTCCTTGGTACTTGAAACCTTAAACTAAATTTCATATATTATTTATATGAGATTTTTTTCTCTCTAATGCTTTATGACGGTGTTGCCTTTGTACTTTTCCTTGGTACTTGAAAGCTTTAATTAAATTTCAAATATTATTTATATGAGATTTTTTTCTCTCTAATGCTTTATGACGGTGTTTCCTTGGTACTTTTCCTTGGTACTTGAAACCTTAAACAAAATTTCAAATATTATTTATATGAGATTTTTTTCTCTCTAATGCTTTATGACGGTGTTTTCTTGGTACTTCAAACCCTTAATTAAATTTCAAATATTATTTATATGAAATTTTTTTCTCTCTCTAATTCTTTATGATGATGTTTCCTTGGCAATTTTCCTTGGTACTTGAAACCTTTAATTAAATTTCAAATATTATTTATATGAGATTTTTTTCTCTCTAATGCTTTATGACGGTGTTTCCTTGGTACTTTTCCTTGGTACTTGAAACCTTAAACTAAATTCAAATATTATTTATATGAGATTTTTTTCTCTCTAATGCTTTATGACGGTGTTTCCTTGGTACTTTTCCTTGGTACTTGAAAGCTTTAATTAAATTTCAAATATTATGTATATGAGATTTTTTTTCTCTCTAATGCTTTATGACGGTGTTTCCTTGGTACTTTTCCTTGGTACTTGAAAGCTTTAATTAAATTTCAAATATTATTTATATGAGATTTTTTTTTCTCTCTAATGCTTTATGACGGTGTTTCCTTGGTACTTTTCCTTGGTACTTGAAACCTCTAATTAAATTTCAAATATTATTTATATGATATTTTTTTTCTCTCTAATTCTTTATGACGATGTTTCCTTGGTACTTTTCCTTGGTACTTGAAACCTTTAATTAAATTTCAAATATTATTTATATGAGATTTTTTTCCTCTCTAATGCTTTATGACGGTGTTTCCTTGATACTTTTCCTTGGTACTTGAAACCTTTAATTAAATTTCAAATATTATTTACATGAGATTTTTTTTCTTTCTAATGCTTTATGACGGTGTTTCCTTGGTACTTTTCCTTGGTACTTGAAACCTTTAATTAAATTTCAAAGATTATTTATATGAGATTTTTTTCTCTCTAATGCTTTATGACGGTGTTTCCTTGGTACTTTTCCTTGGTACTTGAAACCTTTAATTAAATTTCAAATATTATTTATATGAGATTTTTTTTTTTCTCTCTAATGCTTTATGACGGTTTTTTTCTTGATACTTTTCCTTGGTACTTGAAACCTTTAATTAAATTTCAAATATTATTTATATGAGATTTTTTTTTTCTCTCTAATGCTTTATGACGGTGTTTCGTTGGTACTTTTCCTTGGTACTTGAAACCTTTAATTAAATTTCAAAGATTATTTATATGAGATTTTTTTCTCTCTAATGCTTGATGACGGTGTTTCCTTGGTACTTTTCCTTGGTACTTGAAACCTTTAATTAAATTTCAAATATTATTTATATGAGATTTTTTTCTCTCTAATGGTTTATGACGGTGTTCCCTTGGTACTTTTCCTTGGTACTTGAAACCTTACACTAAATTTTAATATTATTTATATGAGATTTTTTTCTCTCTAATGCTTTATGACGGTGTTTCTTGGTACTTTTCCTTGGTACTTGAAAGCTTTAATTAAATTTCAAATATATTTTATATGAGATTTTTTTCTCTCTAATGGTTTATGACGGTGTTTCCTTGGTACATTTCCTTGGTACTTGAAACCTTTAATTAAATTTCAAATATTATTTATATGAGATTTTTTTCTCTCTAATGCTTTATGACGGTGTTTCCTTGGTACTTTTCCTTGGTACTTGAAACCTTAAACTAAATTCAAATATTATTTATATGAGATTTTTTTCTCTCTAATGCTTTATGACGGTGTTTCCTTGGTACTTTTCCTTGGTACTTGAAAGCTTTAATTAAATTTCAAATATTATGTATATGAGATTTTTTTTTCTCTCTAATGCTTTATGACGGTGTTTCCTTGGTACTTTTCCTTGGTACTTGAAAGCTTTAATTAAATTTCAAATATTATTTATATGAGATTTTTTTCTCTCTAATGCTTTATGACGGTGTTTCCTTGGTACTTTTCATTGGTACTTGAAACCTCTAATTAAATTTCAAATATTATTTATATGATATTTTTTTCTCTCTAATTCTTTATGACGATGTTTCCTTGGTACTTTTCCTTGGTACTTGAAACCTTTAATTAAATTTCAAATATTATTTATATGAGATTTTTTTCTCTCTAATGCTTTATGACGGCGTTTCCTTGATACTTTTTCTTGGTACTTGAAACCTTTAATGAAATTTCAAATATTATTTATATGAGATTTTTTTTCTCTCTAATGCTTTATGACGGTGTTTCCTTGGTACTTTTCCTTGGTACTTGAAACCTTTAATTAAATTTCAAAGATTATTTATATGAGATTTTTTTCTCTCTAATGCTTTATGACGGTGTTTCCTTGGTACTTTTCCTTGGTACTTGAAACCTTTAATTAAATTTCAAATATTATTTATATGAGATTTTTTTCCTCTCTAATGCTTTATGACGGTGTTTCCTTGATACTCTTCCTTGGTACTTGAAACTTTAATTAAATTTCAAATATTATTTATATGAGATTTTTTTTTCTCTAATGCTTTATGACGGTGTTTCCTTGGTACTTTTCCTTGGTACTTGAAACCTTTAATTAAATTTCAAAGATTATTTATATGAGATTTTTTTCTCTCTAATGCTTTATGACGGTGTTTCCTTGGTACTTTTCCTTGGTACTTGAAACCTTTAATTAAATTTCAAATATTATTTATATGAGATTTTTTTCTCTCTAATGCTTTATGACGGTGTTCCCTTGGTACTTTTCCTTGGTACTTGAAACCTTAAACTAAATTTTAAATATTATTTATATGAGATTTTTTTTCTCTCTAATGCTTTATGACGGTGTTTCCTTGGTACTTTTCCTTGGTACTTGAAAGCTTTAATTAAATTTCGAATATTATTTATATGAGATTTTTTTTCTCTCTAATGCTTTATGACGGTGTTTCCTTGGTACATTTCCTTGGTACTTGTAACCTTTAATTAATTTTTTCAAATATTATTTATATGAGATTTTTTTTTCTCTCTAATGCTTTATGACGGTGTTTCCTTGGTACTTGAAACCTTAATTAAATTTCAAATATTATTTATATGAGACTTTTTTTTCTCTCTAATTCTTTATGACGATGTTTCCTTGATACTTTTCCTTGGTACTTGAAACCTTAAATTAAATTTCAAATATTATTTATATGAGATTTTTTCTCTCTAATGCTTTATGACGGTGTTTCCTTGGTACTTTTCCTTGGTACTTGAAACCTTAAACTAAATTTCAAATATTATTTATATGAGATTTTTTTCTCTCTAATGCTTTATGACGGTGTTTCCTTTGTACTTTTCCTTGGTACTTGAAAGCTTTAATTAAATTTCAAATATTATTTATATGAGCTATTTTTTTCTCTCTAATGCTTTATGACGGTGTTTCCTTGGTACTTTTCCTTGGTACTTGAAACCTTAAACTAAATTTCAAATATTATTTATATGAGATTTTTTTCTCTCTAATGCTTTATGACGGTGTTTCCTTGGTACATTTTCTTGGTACTTGTAACCTTTAATTAATTTTCAAATATTATTTATATAAGATTTTTTTTCTCTCTAATGCTTTATGACGGTGTTTCCTTGGTACTTGAAACCTTTAATTAAATTTTAAATATTATTTATATGAGACTTTTTTTTCTCTCTAATTCTTTATGACGATGTTTCCTTGATACTTTTCCTTGGTACTTGAAACCTTAAATTAAATTTCAAATATTATTTATATGAGATTTTTTTCTCTCTAATGCTTTATGACGGTGTTTCCTTGGTGCTTTTCCTTGGTACTTGAAACCTAAAACTAAATTTCAAATATTATTTATATGAGATTTTTTCTCTCTATGCTTTATGACGGTGTTTCCTTTGTACTTTTCCTTGGTACTTGAAACCTTAAACTAAATTCAAATATTATTTATATGAGATTTTTTTCTCTCTAATGCTTTATGACGGTGTTTCCTTGGTACTTTTCCTTGGTACTTGAAAGCTTTAATTAAATTTCAAATATTATGTATATGAGATTTTTTTTCTCTCTAATGCTTTATGACGGTGTTTCCTTGGTATTTTTCCTTGGTACTTGAAAGCTTTAATTAAATTTCAAATATTATTTATATGAGATTTTTTTTCTCTCTAATGCTTTATGACGGTGTTTCCTTGGTACTTTTCCTTGGTACTTGAAACCTCTAATTAAATTTCAAATATTATTTATATGATATTTTTTTTCTCTCTAATTCTTTATGACGATGTTTCCTTGGTACTTTTCCTTGGTACTTGAAACCTTTAATTAAATTTCAAATATATTATTTATATGAGATTTTTTTCTCTCTAATGCTTTATGATGACGGTGTTTCCTTGATACTTTTCCTTGGTACTTGAAACCTTTAATTAAATTTCAAATATTATTTACATGAGATTTTTTTTCTTTCTAATGCTTTATGACGGTGTTTCCTTGGTACTTTTCCTTGGTACTTGAAACCTTTAATTAAATTTCAAAGATTATTTACATGAGATTTTTTTTCTCTCTAATGCTTTATGACGGTGTTTCCTTGGTACTTTTCCTTGGTACTTGAAACCTTTAATTAAATTTCAAATATTATTTATATGAGATTTTTTTTTCTCTCTAATGCTTTATGACGGTTTTTCCTTGATACTTTTCCTTGGTACTTGAAACCTTAATTATATTTCAAATATTATTTATATGAGATTTTTTTTCTCTCTAATGCTTTATGACGGTGTTTCCTTGGTACTTTTCCTTGGTACTTGAAACCTTTAATTAAATTTCAAAGATTATTTATATGAGATTTTTTCTCTCTAATGCTTTATGACGGTGTTTCCTTGGTACTTTTCCTTGGTACTTGAAACCTTTAATTAAATTTCAAATATTATTTGTATGAGATTTTTTTCTCTCTAATGGTTTATGACGGTGTTCCCTTGGTACTTTTCCTTGGTACTTGAAACCTTACACTAAATTTTAAATATTTTATATGAGATTTTTTTTCTCTCTAATGCTTTATGACGGTGTTTCTTGGTACTTTTCCTTGGTACTTGAAAGCTTTAATTAAATTTCAAATATATTATTTATATGAGATTTTTTTTCTCTCTAATGCTTTATGACGGTGTTTCCTTGGTACATTTCCTTGGTACTTGAAACCTTTAATTAAATTTCAAGTATTATTTATATGAGATTTTTTTTCTCTCTAATGCTTTATGACGGTGTTTCCTTGGTACTTTTCCTTGGTACTTGAAACCTTAAACTAAATTCAAATATTATTTATATGAGATTTTTTTCTCTCTAATGCTTTATGACGGTGTTTCCTTGGTACTTTTCCTTGGTACTTGAAAGCTTTAATTAAATTTCAAATATTATGTATATGAGATTTTTTTCTCTCTAATGCTTTATGACGGTGTTTCCTTGGTACTTTTCCTTGGTACTTGAAAGCTTTAATTAAATTTCAAATATTATTTATATGAGATTTTTTTTCTCTCTAATGCTTTATGACGGTGTTTCCTTGGTACTTTTCCTTGGTACTTGAAACCTCTAATTAAATTTCAAATATTATTTATATGATATTTTTTTCTCTCTAATTCTTTATGACGATGTTTCCTTGGTACTTTTCCTTGGTACTTGAAACCTTTAATTAAATTTCAAATATTATTTATATGAGATTTTTTTCTCTCTAATGCTTTATGACGGTGTTTCCTTGATACTTTTCCTTGGTACTTGAAACCTTTAATGAAATTTCAAAGATTATTTATATGAGATTTTTTCTCTCTAATGCTTTATGACGGTGTTTCCTTGGTACTTTTCCTTGGTACTTGAAACCTTTAATTAAATTTCAAAGATTATTTATATGAGATTTTTTTCTCTCTAATGCTTTATGACGGTGTTTCCTTGGTACTTTTCCTTGGTACTTGAAACCTTTAATTAAATTTCAAATATTATTTATATGAGATTTTTTTTTCTCTCTAATGCTTTATGACGGTGTTTCCTTGGTACTTTTCCTTGGTACTTGAAACCTTTAATTAAATTTCAAAGATTATTTATATGAGATTTTTTTCTCTCTAATGCTTTATGACGGTGTTTCCTTGGTACTTTTCCTTGGTACTTGAAACCTTTAATTAAATTTCAAATATTATTTATATGAGATTTTTTTTTCTCTCTAATTGTTTATGACGGTGTTTCCTTGTACTTTTCTTGGTACTTGAAACCTTAAAACTAAATTTTAAATATTATTTATATGAGATTTTTTTTTTCTCTCTAATGCTTTATGACGGTGTTTCCTTGGTACTTTTCCTTGGTACTTGAAAGCTTTAATTAAATTTCGAAAATATTATTTATATGAGATTTTTTTTCTCTCTAATGCTTTATGACGGTGTTTCCTTGGTACATTTCCTTGTACTTGTAACCTTTAATTAATTTTCAAATATTATTTATATGAGATTTTTTTTTTCTCTCTAATGCTTTATGACGGTGTTTCCTTGGTACTTGAAACCTTTAATTAAATTTCAAATATTATTTATATGAGACTTTTTTTTTCTCTCTAATTCTTTATGACGATGTTTCCTTGATACTTTTCCTTGGTACTTGAAACCTTAAATTAAATTTCAAATATTATTTATATGAGATTTTTTCTCTCTAATGCTTTATGACGGTGTTTCCTTGGTACTTTTCCTTGGTACTTGAAACCTTAAACTAAATTTCAAATATTATTTATATGAGATTTTTTTCTCTCTAATGCTTTATGACGGTGTTTCCTTTGTACTTTCCTTGGTACTTGAAAGCTTTAATTAAATTTCAAATATTATTTATATGAGATTTTTTTCCCTCTAATGCTTTATGACGGTGTTTCCTTGGTACTTTTCCTTGGTACTTGAAACCTTAAACTAAATTTCAAATATTATTTATATGAGATTTTTTTTCTCTCTAATGCTTTATGACGGTGTTTTCTTGGTACTTCAAACCCTTAATTAAATTTCAAATATTATTTATATGAAATTTTTTTCTCTCTCTAATTCTTTATGATGATGTTTCCTTGGCACTTTTCCTTGGTACTTGAAACCTTTAATTAAATTTCAAATATTATTTATATGAGATTTTTTCTCTCTAATGCTTTATGACGGTGTTTCCTTTGGTACTTTTCCTTGGTACTTGAAACCTTAAACTAAATTCAAATATTATTTATATGAGATTTTTTTCTCTCTAATGCTTTATGACGGTGTTTCCTTGGTACTTTTCCTTGGTACTTGAAAGCTTTAATTAAATTTCAAATATTATTTATATGAGATTTTTTTTCTCTCTAATGCTTTATAACGGTGTTTCCTTGGTACTTTTCCTTAGTACTTGAAACCTCTAATTAAATTTCAAATATTATTTATATGATATTTTTTTTCTCTCTAATTCTTTATGACGATGTTTCCTTGGTACTTTTCCTAGGTACTTGAAACCTTTAATTAAATTTCAAATATTATTTATATGAGATTTTTTCTCTCTAATGCTTTATGACGGTGTTTCCTTGGTACTTTTCCTTGGTACTTGAAACCTCTAATTAAATTTCAAGTATTATTTATATGATATTTTTTTCTCTCTAATTCTTTATGACGATGTTTCCTTGGTACTTTTCCTTGGTACTTGAAACCTCTAATTAAATTTCAAATATTATTTATATGATATTTTTTTTCTCTCTAATTCTTTATGACGATGTTTCCTTGGTACTTTTCCTTGGTACTTGAAACCTTTAATTAAATTTCAAATATTATTTATATGAGATTTTTTCTCTCTAATGCTTTATGACGGTGTTTCCTTGGTACTTTTCCTTGGTACTTGAAACCTTGAACTAAATTTCAAATATTATTTATGAGATTTTTTTTTCTCTCTAATGCTTTATAACGGTGTTTCCTTGGTACTTTTTCTTGGTACTTGAAAGCTTTAATTAAATTTCAAATATTATTTATATGAGATTTTTTTTCTCTCTAATGCTTTATGACGGGTGTTTTCTTGGTACTTTTCCTTGGTACTTGTAACCTTTAATTAAATTTCAAATATTATTTATATGAGATTTTTTTCTCTCTTATGCTTTATGACGGTGTTTTTCCTTGGTACTTGAAACCTTTAATTAAATTTCAAATATTATTTTATACGAGATTTTTTTCTCTCTAATTCTTTATGACGATGTTTTTCCTTGGTACTTTTCCTTGGTATTTGAAACCTTAAACTAAATTTCAAATATTATTTATATGAGATTTTTTTTCTCTCTAATGCTTTATGACGGTGTTTCCTTGGTACTTTTCCTTGGTACTTGAAACCTTAAACTAAATTTCAAATATTATTTATATGAGATTTTCTTCTCTCTAATGCTTTATGACGGTGTTTCCTTGGTACTTTTCCTTGGTACTTGAAAGCTTTAATTAAATTTCAAATATTATTTATATGAGATTCTTTTCTATCTAATGCTTTATGACAGTGTTTCCTTGGTACTTTTCCTTGGTACTTGAAACCTTTAATTAAATTTCAAATATTATTTATATGACACTTTTTTCTCTCTAATGCTTTATGGCGGTGTTTCCTTGGTACTTTTCCTTGGTACTTGAAACCTTAAACTAAATTCAAATATTATTTATATGAGATTTTTCTTCTCTCTAATGCTTTATGACGGTGTTTCCTTGGTACTTTTCCTTGGTACTTGAAAGCTTTAATTAAATTTCAAATATTATTTATGAGATTCTTTTCTCTCTAATGCTTTATGACAGTGTTTCCTTGGTACTTTTCCTTGGTACTTGAAACCTTTAATTAAATTTCAAATATTATTTATATGAGATTTTTTTTCTCTCTCTAATTCTTTATGACGATGTTTCCTTGGTACTTTTCCTTGGTACTTGAAACCTTTAATTAAATTTCAAATATTATTTACATGAGATTTTTTTCTCTCTAATGCTTTATGTCGGTGTTTCCTTGGTACTTTTCCTTGGTACTTGAAACCTTAAACTAAATTCAAATATTATTTATATGAGATTTTTGTTTCTCTCTAATGCTTTATGACGGTGTTTCCTTGGTACTTTTCCTTGGTACTTGAAAGCTTTAGTTAAATTTCAAATATTATGTATATGAGATTTTTTTTCTCTCTAATGCTTTATGACGGTGTTTCCTTGGTACTTTTCCTTGGTACTTGAAAGCTTTAATTAAATTCAAATATTATTTATATGAGATTTTCTTCTCTCTAATGCTTTATGACGGTGTTTCCTTGGTACTTTTCCTTGGTATTTGAAAGCTTTAATTAAATTTCAAATATTATGTATGAGATTCTTTTCTCTCTAATGCTTTATGACAGTGCTTCCTTGGTACTTTTCCTTGGTACTTGAAACCTTTAATAAATTTCAAATATTATTTATATGAGATTTTTTTTCTCTCTAATGCTTTTATGACGGTGTTTCCTTGGTAATTGAAACCCTTAATTAAATTTCAAATATGATTTATATGAGATTTTTATCTCTCTCTAATTCTTTATGACGATGTTTCCTTTGTACTTTTCCTTGGTACTTGAAACCTTTAATTAAATTTCAAATATTATGTATATGAGATTTTTCTCTCTAATGCTTTATGACGGTGTTTCCTTGGTACTTTTCCTTGGTACTTGAAAGCTTAAACTAAATCAAATATTATTTATATGAGATTTTTTTCTCTCTAATGCTTTATGACGGTGTTCCTTGGTACTTTTCCTTGGTACTTGAAAGCTTTAATTAAATTTCAAATATTATGTGTATGAGATTTTTTCTCTCTTAATGCTTTATGACAGTGTTTCCTTGGTACTTTTCCTTGGTACTTGAAACCTTAAACTAAATTCAAATATTATTTATATGAGATTTTTTTTCTCTCTAATGCTTTATGACGGTGTTTCCTTGGTACTTTTCCTTGGTACTTGAAAGCTTTAATTAAATTTCAAATATTATGTATATGAGATTTTTTTCTCTCTAATGCTTTATGACGGTGTTTCCTTGGTACTTTTCCTTGGTACTTGAAAGCTTTAATTAAATTTCATATTATTTCTATGAGATATTTTTCTCTCTAATGCTTTATGGCGATGTTTCCTTGGTACGGACCAAGGTGGGACCTTGTCCCTGGGGGTCCATAATAGAATCTGGGACACCCTCGCCCGGGGTCATAAATACAGGCGGAGGAGGAAGAAGGTCCCTCAAATGTACACTCAAAAGGGCCCACTGGTTTGTCCACAAGTCCCATGAGTTGCAAACCTTCTCCCAGTAATGGGTTAAATTGCGTGGTGATGCAGAACACCATCGCGGGATGATCCTCTATAGGAGGCAACTGTGGCAGGGCGTAAGATCCAGATCTATGGACAACGGCCTCTGCAAAGGGTTGCCTCGAACCTTTTCGGGGTACCTGCAAGACTGGGGACCTTGCGGTTAACTCTATTCCCACTTGAGGAGTGGCGCCCCTCGAATGAAATTATAGCCTAGTAAACGACACAGCATTCGCAGGGGATTCTGACTAATGGACAATTCTTCTGGGCTTGGTATGTTTTGATGGGCGTCTTTGGTCTGAAAAACCTCTTCCTAGCTAATTTATCTATTATGGGCTGCCTCCCCGTAGTAGCATAATATTGTAGGCATGAATATATAATGAGTCGGAGGTAATAGGCTTGAGAATTTCTGTGCAGGATTTCGACTCTTGTTGATAGAAGAGCATCGCCAAGTGCTGAAAACCATGTTGTGACAAAGATGGGCCCAGGATTGCACAAAGCCTCCATTCATGGAGGTTCCAGGGACTTCTTGCTGTCCGGTTCTAGGCCGGCTTAAGCACTTCGGTGTAGACTTGAGAAGATATGTGATCCCCGTCATGCACTGGTATCCGGGATCATGGCTTTTTCTGAGGCGAAAATAATTTCAATGATTTAAAGAACAGGAAAATTGGAACTTGGAATGTTACGACTATCGTATCGACATTTTGACTGACGAATTCAGACGATTCGAACTGGATTTATTAGGAGTTTCAGAAACTCATATCCCAGGGATAGGAAGCATGAAATTAGGTGATATAGAATTTGTTTACTCAGGCAGGAAGGATGGGGTACATAGACAGGGAGTAGGGCTCATGATGAATAAGGAAGCTGCTAAGTCTTTTTTAGGCTGGGAAGGTATTAATAATAGAATACTAATTGCTCATTTTATGACTAGAAACTTCAGGGTATCAGTTATAGTAGTATACGCCCCTGTAGAACCGACTGACGGAGATACTAGGGACTCAGATGAATTTTGCTTACAGTTACAGGAGCAAATAGACAAGGTCCCAGGTAGAAATATGATGTTATTACTGGGAGATTTTAACGCCCAGGTTGGTAGAAATAGGTATTGATGGTATCCCAGCTTAGGTAAATTGGGTGTAGGAAAAGAAAAAACAGTAATTGATACAGAGTTTTGCAATTTTGTAGGTATAACAATCTAGTTATAACCCATACGGTGTTTGGTCATAAAATGGCTCATAAGTTAACATGGTATTCACGTGATGGTAAGACAGCAAACCTTATTGATTATGTTATAGTAAACCGAAGACTGGCAGGATCAATACAAGATACTAGGGTATATAGGAGTGCTGTTATTGATGTTAACAGTAAAGATCACCATCTAGTAGTGTCAAGGGTTAATTTAAAACTGAAATATCGGAAGGGTAACTACCTCCCGGGAAGTTATGATGTTGGTAGACTTCAGGATGAGAATTTGAGAGAAACTTTCCAGGAACAGTTGAATACTAAACTTAAGAGTTTAAAATTTGATAATGTGGAAGATGGTTGGAATAATTTTAGAAAAATAATTTGTGAAGTTGCTGAAGGTGTATTAGGGAAGAAAGCTAGAACTGCAGCTAAGAATATTAGTGAAAAAGCTTTATGTTTAATAGAAAGGAGAAAGGACTTGTACAAGAATTTCTGAGTGATAGATCGTATGAAAACAAAAGAAATGTAAAGAAAGTGGAGAAAGCATTAAAATATGAACTAAGGAGGCGTGAAGTGGAGGCCATGGATAAAATTGTCGAGGATCTGGAAGATGCAGCTAGACGACATAAAAGTAAAATATTGTACTTGCACGTTAAAAATTGAGAGGGAGTAGGCAATCCGGACTTGTCCCAGTTAAAGATAGGAATGGGGTCGCAATTAGCGATAAGAAAAAACTAAAGAGAGATGGGCCGAACATTTTGAGAATTTGCTTAACCGAGATAGAGTTGCAGGAAAAAATATAGAGGAAAATGAAAAAGTTTGTGATACTTTGGATGTGAAGGAAGATTTGTTTTGTGAGGAGGAATAAGCAACAGTACTAAAGGATTAAAGAATAATAAGGCTCCATCTGCTGATAGGGTGGTAAATGAGTTTCTTAAATATGGTGGCTCTGAGGTTAGAAATAAGTTATTAAAGATTATGAATATGATTTTTGAAAAAGGGGAAGTACCTAACGATTTTAGGCAAACCTTAATTAAGCCACTTTATAAGAAAGGTGATAAAAGTGAGTGTGGTAATTATCGAGGCATTAGTCTGATCTCTGTAGGTAGTAAATTACTTAGTAATATGATACTTTTTAGACTGAGAGATGCGGTAGACAAAGTTTTAAGAGAAGAGCAGTGCGGTTTTAGAAAAGGTAGAGGATGTGTCGACCAAATTTTCACTCTTAGGCTAATAATTGAGAAGTGCCTGAGTTTTCAAACACCTTTGGTCCTCAGTTTTATAGATTACGAGCAAGCGTTCGATTCTGTTGATAGAAGAGCTTTAATAAAGGTTTTATCCTTGTATGGTATACCAGACAAATACATTAAAGTGATTAGTGCTATTCACGAGAATAACACTGCTGCGGTTAAGTAGTAATGAGGTTAGCAACTGGTTTTGTATTAAATCAGGAGTTAAGCAGGGCTGTGTTCTATCCCCCTTTATATGGATTATTTTGATGGACTTTGTTTTAAGGAGCACAGGAAAGGCAATGGGAGACCACAGAATCAAATGGGGAGGAAAAAGTCTACTGGACTTGGATTATGCTGATGATTTAAGCATCCTAGATGAAAGTGTGAGCAAAATGAATGCAGTTTTAGAGGTTTTGCGAGTTCAGGGTGCTAGTATTGGTTTGAAAATTAATGCTAGGAAGACTAAGTCACTAAGGCTAGGAATAAGTGACGATGAAAAGGTGACTTTGGGTAATGAAAAGATTGATCAGGTGGGCAGCTTCACTTACCTTGGTAGTATTGTTAGTAAAGATGGTGGGAGCAGTGAAGATGTTAAAATAGAATAGCCAAGGCTCAGGGTGTTTTTTCAAAGTTAAAAAAAAGTCTGGAAGAATAGGAAGATAAGTCTGCAAACCAAGATTAGAATATTAGAAGCTACAGTGATGACAGTGGTCAAATATGGCTCTGAAGCATGGACGCTCCGAAAAGTGGATGAAGATTTGCTAGATGTTATCCAGAGAAATTGCTTAAGGATTGTTCTGGGTACCCGGCTGACTGACCGTTTTTCAAACAATAGGCTGTACGAAAAATGTGGTTCAATACCGCTCTCTAGGGCTATAATGAAAGAAAGGTTGAGGTGGTTAGGGCACGTTGTACGGATGAAGGATGATAGATTGCCGAAGATTGTTCTTTTCGGCCAACCATCTAGGGCTAAACGGAAAGCAGGTTGTCCCCGTCTGGGGTGGGAGGACGTCACAAAGAAAGATTTAAAGGAAATGGGAACTTCGTGGGCGGGTGTAAAAAGGGAGGCTTTGAATAGATTGGGGTGGAGGAGGATCGTGCGCAGCTGTGTTGGCCTCAGGCGGCTTGTGGTGCTGCGGTGAGTTGTTAGTAGTAGTAGTAGTAGTATTTTTTTCTCTAGTGCTCTATGACGGTGTATTGCCGGTGTATTGCCAAGTGAAATATTGGAAGCATAAAAATCTCTATGCTATAAAAAGTCCTGTCTTCGATATGGCTTTTTTCAGAAAAGCCATAATTAAATTCAGATATTAAATTCAAATTCAAATAATTCAATAATTAATTCACATTCAATAATCAACAATTAAATTCAAATATATAGAATTTTAATTAAGATTCAAATATATTTATATGAGATTTTTTTTTCTTTCTCTAATGCTCTATGACAGTGTTTCCTTGGTACTTTAAACCTTAAATTAAAATTAAAATATTGTTTATATGAGATTTTTTTTTCTCTAATGCTCTATGACGGTGTATTGTCGATGTATTGTCAAGTGAAATATTGGAAGCATAAAAATCTTTATGCTATAAAAAGTCCTGTCTTCAATATGGCTTTTTCAGAAAAGCCATAATTAAATTCAGGTATTAAATTCAAATTCAATTAATTCAATAATTAATTCACATTCAATAATCAACAATTAAATTCAAATATATAGAATTTTAATTAAGATTCAAATATTATTTATATGAGATTTTTTTTTCTTTCTCTAATGCTCTATGACGGTATTTCCTTGGTACTTGAAACCTTAAATTAAAATTAAAATATTGTTTATATGAGATTTTTTTTCTCTAATGCTCTATGACGGTGTATTGTCGGTGTATTGTCAAGTGAAATATTGGAAGCATAAAAATCTCTATGCTATAAAAAGTCCTGTCTTCAATATGGCTCTTTCAGAAAAGCCATAATTAAATTCAGATATTAAATTCAAATTCAAATAATTCAATAATTAATTTACATTCAATAATCAATAATTACATTCAAATATATAGAATTTTAATTTAAATTCAAATATTATTTATATGAGATTTTTTTTCCTCTAATGCTCTATGACGGTATATTGTCGGTGTATTGCCAAGTGAAATATTGGAAGCATAAAAATCTCTATGCTACATAAAGTCCTGTCTTCAATATGGCTCTTTCAGAAAAGCCATAATTAAATTCAGATATTAAATTCAAATTCAAATAATTCAATAATTAATTCACATTCAATAATCAATAATTAAATTCAAATATATAGAATTTTAATTTAAATTCAAATATTATTTATATGAGATTTTTTTTCTCTAATGCTCTATGACGGTGTATTGTCGGTGTATTGTCAAGTGAAATATTGGAAGCATAAAAATCTCTATGCTATAAAAAGTCCTGTCTTCAATATGGCTCTTTCAGAAAAGCCATAATTAAATTCAGATATTAAATTCAAATTGAAATAATTCAATAATTAATTCAAATTCAATAATCAATAATTAAGTTCAAATATATAGAATTTTAATTTAAATTAAAATGTTATTTATATGAGATTTTTTTTTCCTCTAATGCTCTATGACGGTGTATTGTCGGTGTATTGCCAAGTGAAATATTGGAAGCATAAAAATCTCTATGCTATATAAAGTCCTGTCTTCATAAAGCTTTTTCAGACGAGGTCAGCCAAGTAAAAATAGCTTTTTGGTTCATCGAAAACCGACTTTTCTGAAAACAGCCATTTCCTGCGCCTGATTTCCAGTAACAATAAAAAAGTACCAAATGTAGTATCAAAGATTAAAAAGTATCGAATATTAAAAATTAAAATGAAGACTTAGGCTGCCTGAAAAAGTAAAAAAGCACGGACGGCTTGGTCTGAAAAAGCCATAATGAAGACACGGCCTAATGAATCCCGACTTGAGTAGCCACAAGATTTTGCAAAACACGCCAATTTCTTGTAGAATATTGATTAATAGACCATATGCCTAAAATCCAAGACAGCATTCTGAAATGATAGTTTTAGTACAAGAGACCGGTACAAAACTTGACATTCCAATAGCCCGTATGTATAAAAATCTGAAAAAGAATTTAAAAAAGCTTTACCTGTAGTCTGTTTTCTAAATCAATTTTTTCAGCTTCAACTTGTTCAACACGTCTTTCTGCTTTCCTTAGCTTGAACTGTAAAATCCGACAATTCTTAGCTGTCTGTTCCAGCTCTTTTTTCAGGTCTCTGTATTCATCACTGCTTGATCTTCCCTGCAGAAAAAGTAAGTCTGAAACCCATTTTTAGACTTTTTTAGGAGATGCAAAGATAAAAATATTAACATCGGATCTTGAATCCTCCCTCCCCTTAGGATTCACATAGGGTTAATTGCTTGTTAAGCAATTAATTCTGTATTGAGATTAAATATAAAAACACATGTTTTTTTCACTAAAATTAGGGAGTAGCATTAAAACTTAAAACAAACAGAAATTATTCTGTACATAGGCCTAAGGGGGGTTGACTGTAGGGGGGCAAGGACCAAAATATCATGGCTTGAAACAATGGGGAAAAGTTCGAGATTATATTTTCTTAAATACAGAAATTACATTTGAATTCAAATTCTTTAAGAAAGAAAGAGAGTGATGCTAGAGGTTCACAAAAATAATTCGTCCACAGGGCCCAGTCTTTGCTACAGAAAAAACCTGCCTATTAAATAAAGTGGTTTTGCAAAGGGGGATAGCGTATAAACATTCACTAGGAATGTTTTCTCACAGTCTAGCTAATTTTTGAAAAAAAAATTACCTTGATCAAATTGTAAATACATAGTTTTTCTAATATTAGAAATTCAGTTTTTTACTGAGCAAAGTTTATGAACTTGCAGGATTTTCATCATTTTAAATGAAGTATTTTTTCTTACCCAACCTCTCTTAGATTAGAAGTTACCCAACCTCTCTTAGATTAGTGCTTTCATCTGCCACAATTTTTTATTCGGTTAAATAAAAAAACCTGAAAATACTGACATAACATTTAATGAAATCTCAATCTAGGTCGGTAAATGAAGCAGTTGTACCGACTCGTGTCGTGAATTTACAGACGGTGGTCAAAATTTTTCATTCGGTTAAATAGGTAACATGAAAATACTGTCATGATGTGTCCCGTAATATCGATTCCGGTCGGTAAATGTAGCGGTTGTACCGAATTGCGCAGTGATCTTACGTGTCGCACCAAAATTTCTGGCATCGCATTTAATGAAATCTCTATCTAGTTCGGTAAATGCAGCGGTTATACTGACTCGTGTCGTGACTTTACGGACGGTGCCCAGATTTTTCATTCGATTCAATAAAGAACATAAAAACGTTAACATGACGTGAACCGTAATCTTGATTACGGTCGATAAATGTAGCGGTTGTACCGATTCGTGCAGTGATTTCACAATTTTCAATTCTATTAAATTCAGCAAATGAAAATAATGACACGTAACTACCAAAGGCTCAATCTAGGTCGGTAAATGCTCCAGTTTTACCGACTCGTGTCGTGATTAAAAATGCTGACATGACGTTTCCCGTAATCTCGATCTGGGTCGGTAAATGTTTCAGTTGTACCGACTCGCTCAGTGGCTTTACAGACAGCACCACAATTTTCTATTCAGTAAAATACATAACATATAAACAATGATATAACATCTACCAAAATCTTAACCTTGGTCGGTGAATACAGCGGTTTTACCAATGCATGTCCTGATTTTATGGATAGTGCCACAATTTTTCATTTGGTTAAATGAAGAACATGAAAATACTGATTTCAGTGACAACTTCATTCGGTAGCAACTAGTACCAATTACTTGCAAGTAGAAAAGGCCGTAGTCACGTTTTATAACAGGTTAGGTGGCTAGTAGATTATGAGCTGTGGGTGGTAAAGAGAAGGACACCTATCCAAGGAACTCATATTTCGGTTTCAAACTTCACAAATTACGTGGGCTGGATGATCGATCTCAAGTGCAAGGAAATATATTAATGAAAGGAATTAGACATATACAAAAATAAAGGGTTGGGGTGACTGAATCTACTTGACAAAGACTGTCGCAAACGAATCAATACCATTTTTCACAAAACCGATGAGCCTAAATGGATTGTAGCTGCTGAACAGGTCTTTTGCAACCCATTTGCCGCATAAGCAACCAAAAGAATCAAGTTGGCCGTGCATTACTGCCTGAACGGTTCTTGGAGTCTTAATAATGGAAGGCGCAAGCAGAGAGGTGCTTATGTTCCAAAGCTATGATTATGCAAGCAATATACTTGGTATTCTACAGGATGTCGAGGAACACATATGAACCGAACTGGGGGAGACCGTACGCAAAATTTGATCCATGGCTCATAGAAAAAAAAAATCCGATTGGTGAAAAAAATTGCAGCAGTACCTGCATAGCTTGAAAAATGTTTGAAATCTTACAGAAACTGTATGTCTTCTTTACAGATCGAATGAAACGAGCTATTGTCTACAAACAATTAGTTGAGAGTGCTGAATCGTTACTGAAGCTTAAGAATCTGTCAATGACAAGATGGACGTCCAAGCGAGAGAGTTTGAAAGTGTTGTAGACAAGCTTGGACACTATTTTTGAAGTCCTCAAAGAGCTGAGAGAACAGAGCGAGGACAAGATATTAAAAGAAAAGTTCAACTTCTGCATCACCACATTACCTGCTTTGATTTTATTTTGATGCTTATGTTCATATGCCAAGCCTTGTTCAAGACAAAGTTTCTTGCAGAAAAACTTCAGACTGAGCTGCTTGATCTGATGATTGCAAACACAAAACTCAGGACAAAACGTGACATCTTATATGCTCGCGCCCGATACTGATCAGATAGAGAGGGAAATCGGGGCATCAAAATCAGCAGTGGAAAAAAGTTGGTTTACTGTGTAGACACATGTTCCAACTTAACAACATCCTAGGCATCAATCTGCTTGTTATTCAGAGGCAATCTCTAATCCTGGAGCCGACCAGCTGGATGACTGGAAATAACTCTATGCTAAGGAACTCTGTGACGTCCTCAGGGCCCTTGTGAACAGTTTGGAGGATGTAATACATGATAACTCCTCTTTTCTGAAGCTAGCGTACCGAAGTATACTAGAAAAAATACACATCAGCTGTGAAAGCCTTTCCGTCAGATGTCCCCAAAGAAAAAAAAAACGCAGAACTCGTGTTGTTCGCGGATCTCGCGGAACTCGTGTTAGAGCTACCTGCCAGGACTGACGTCGAAAGCCATGCAGTCATTGATTGCACCAGCTTTGAGACCCTATTATAAAAAAAATTATGCAGTTAAATCAATATTCCCGACTCTCTGGTCAGTTTATCAGTGGATGGTGATAGCATCACCAACTTTGCCCATGGTGAAAAAAAGTTTTTGCAAAATGAAACGCATAACGTTTAACGCATAAACGCATAATGCACACGTAACGCATAACGATAGATATGGTTGTTTCGTTCACTTCGTCATTATGTGCTTTGAGAATGCCAGACCAAGACGTTCGACTTTTAACTGACGTTTTGTAGTTATATTTTCTTAATTTATGTTTTATCCGTATATTTTAACTGAAATTGTAAATTTCTCACTTCTGAGTTCTGTTTGTATATAAATCATATTATTGCTGTTTTTTCTCTTGTATTACTTCTTTCTCCACTAGATCACCAACTTTTTGTGTGCATGTTTCTTACGAGAAGTTGAACTAAGCAGCTATTCTTCTTCAGACTCTACGATTCTTTGGGCTGAACTCTGCTCTCAAGTTTCATACTTGCAAAGGACATTATAATAGTTATTGATAAAAAAAAAAAGTCGGTAAAAATGACCAGCCAGTCGGTAAAATCCCTCCCCCCGCCCAAAAATAAACACAACTTTGGCTAGTAACACCCCTGAATAATAGTATGTGAACTCTTCAGCTAATATAGTTTTTGTTATTAAGGTGCTTGAAAGGTACTATTCAAAGAATAAATCATTAAAAAAACGGAACTTCTTTTATAAAAACATCTTCCTAATCATCTTTTTTTAAACAGTTTTTTTTAAAACATCTTTTTTTTAAAAACATCATTTTTTAGGATGAAAACACGGATCCCCTTAAAAATGGCCTAGACAAACGCTCATTGAAACACATTAACAGTTACAACAAAACAGAACCATGGAAAGACTTTTTTTTTTAGAAAAATTATTGTTTTATGTACGATTAAGTCAAGAGTATTTATGGGATGGGGGTGGGAATGGCTTCAACCATCACGATAAAAACGATCCATGTTTTCAACCGATTTGATTAATGTTTAGGATATAACAAAAAAAACTTAGGATATAAGAAAAAATGTATTTGTTACTTTCGATTTAATTATATTATTAAAAAAAACACTTGGCTGTCATTATATCTCCTTGTGATTCAATTTCGTTGAAAGATACAGAAAATTGATAAAAAATTTTAAAGCGTAAATTAGTATTTTTTGAAGCGAATATTGAGTTCGCTACATCAATCTTTTAAATTGGCCAATCACCATTTGGAAAGGAATAGACTTGAAGAGTAGAAAATACTGATGAAATTTATCGTATATTATGCCAATGAAACTAAATTGGTGTCAAATATATTGATTGTAAAAAAGAACCCCTTGAACTTTGAGCAGTATTTATTGCGTTAACGTTCTGATACAAGAAAAAGATGAAAAGAGAAAAGTCTTCTGCGAAGTTAAAAGGACATTTTTGCCTTTAGAGGCTTTCTGGGGGGGGGGGTGACCCAATCTTATTTACAGTAATTTCAGTTCTTTTCGATTTTGGCTTATTCATTTATTCGTTTTAGTTTCACATATTATACGACTTATTACCCATATTAATTTATAAGTCGCTCCTCATTTTTTCTTGGAAAAACTTCGTTTGGAAAACATTTAAAAAAAAATAGAATACGTTAAGTAAATGCATAACTACTCTTATAATAAATACAATTCATTTTTAATACAGTATAGTTCTAGTTATTATCAACTAAATATAATATGTTTATGTTTAAATAACTATAACGACGTAATCAATATATTTATATATAAATATGATCAATATACATGTTATATATATAATATTACACGTAATCAATACAAATATCTATGTTGATAGGAAATCAATATAGAGTCACATAGGTACAAACTTGTAAGAATGATTTTGGTCTTTTGTGAAACCGAACAATTTTGGTGATAAGAATTTTAGTTTAGTACCATTGGTCACTAGAAATGATTATGAAGGTATTAATCACTAGACTTGGAAACAGTGCTGAATAGAGAATTGAATGGTACTGCATTTTATTTATTATATTCAATGCCCTATCCAGAGGAGGTACCGTATTTGAATCCCCCCCCCCCAAGAAATTTTTGTCCAACGAGGACAGAAGTTGCATAAACAGATTTAAACCAATTTTTGATGCGTTTTTGTAAAGCTTTTTTTTGTAGCCCCTCTCCCAAACGAAAATACCCGCTAGAACAAAAATCCTGGATACGCTCTTGGTTATAGTGTTAAGTTCAGGAGAGTTCTTGCATAAGACTATTACTTCTAAGGGGAAACTGGAAATAGTGTCGACAAAAAACACCACTGCCATCTAGCGTTTGACATTCCATGGCATTTGTTCAAGTTTCTTAATTGTTTTTTTTTCTCAGAAACTGGTATCAAACACTTATTATTACATTAATCTTGCCAGTTTCACTAATTTTACTAATTTTACTTTATTATACAAAAAAAAAATAAAAAAATTGAGAAACGCCAAACACTAGAATACTCCCGTATAATAAATCACAGAAAAAAAACTTAAATCAACTTAAAAAAAAATAATAACTACCGGAAGTTGTCGTGCAACTCATCCATTTCTTGGGCCATAATAGTCATTTCCTTCTTCAGTTCTTCATTTTCTTCCATTAACTCTTCAACTAGATGTTCAGCAGCAGTCAGTTTTTTCTAAAACAAAAAATTAATTCTCACCAACATTTGAACAATTTTATTCTTATCATTATTTATTGAACCCTATTAGTGCTACATAGACCAGGAAGCATGCTTTAATTTTGAAATAAACAGAGTTTTTTTTTCTTGATACTAAATTCTCAATTAATGAAACATAATATAATGACAAATTCTATAGAGGTCAAGAGTCAAGAAAATCCTGGAGGCCCTCGACGACTCTATTTTCAAGAAAAAAATTTAGCTCTCCATAGCTTGCTTTCTGTAAACACAAATACTTTGAAGGACAGACTCTGCTGAATAATCTCATTTTATGAGAGCCAAGTTTAAAAGCCATCTTTTAAAGATTAAGCTTTTCTCTTATACTTGTTCTTTAAATAAGTGAACAAAATATAGAGGAAAAAAAAACAAACAAACAAAAAAAAGAAGAAACAGGAAGTTGTGACTGATCAATGTCGAGCAAGTAGATATTTAATTTTGAAATTTTGTAGTGGAGATGTAAGAAAAAAAAAAAACTGCGTTTTCCAAAATATAGAGGGACGTTTTATTTCTAATTCTTAGCGAAATTGTCAAAAATATTTTAGAAACCCAGTCTGTTATTATTGGCACCAACATATTGAATATTTAATTTTTAGCTATTTCAACATTTTTCCCACATAAAATTTCTTCTAGGTTCTCCCATTAAATAATTCCTCCTATTTTATCATAAAAATAAAGCAAATTGCTAAAATTTCTTAGAAGATTTTTCTTTTAATATTTCTTATAAACCATAAGATTTTTTAGACATAACACAATTTGCATTTCATTTTATTTTGTTTAGTAGGATCCTGTTCAAAGTAGTATACAAAAAAAAATTGGGCTTGGAAAATTTTGTGAATACCATTCCTTGCGATGGTAAGTGTTGAACCTGAGTACCGTCGAAATAAACTCCTGGTCCAATCCACTGTACCGTCACAAGGTGATATATTTCTTTTCCTTCCGTAGTGTTGTAGTTTAACAGCTGTACTGCCTATCTCCAAGCTCTTCGTAGTGACCATTTTGATCATAATTTCAGACATTCCGATACATAGAACAGAGAATGCGAAAATCATTGATTTTTATGTTTACTGTTTGCAAATTTGCCGTTCCACTAATCAATGACAATTAATTGAAAATTAATTTTCGTTAACAAAAATTGGGTATGATTTCTACAGAGTCTATGACATTTTAATTTTATGACATTTTATGACGTATAAACTAAGTTTAGCAAGTAAGTGTATAATAATGTGTAATGATACCTAATATTGTAATAAAGTAAAAAAAAAAAGTGTATAATGTAGAATAATGTATGATTCCACGTGCTCTTTCATGTGTCAATTTCTTTCTTTCACGTTTGTCTTTCACTTGTTCAGTTTTTTCTAAAATAAAAGAAATTCAATTCTAAGCAATTTCAACCAATTTTTTTATATATAGTTAGTGAGCCTTCTTAGTGCTAAATAAACAGGAAAGCACACTCTAATTTTACAATAAACACATTTTTGTATTTTCTTGACACCAAATTCTCAACTAATATAAAATAATATACTGATAAATTCTTTCTTTTAATGCGTAAGGCTGGGGAGGGGGTCAAGACTCAAGAAAATCCTATAGGTGATTTGATAACTCAATTTCCAAGAAACATTTTGTTTTCTTTAGCTTGCTTTCTGTAAACACAAATACTTTAAATGATAGGGTAGGTACGCTGAATCGTCTCATTTTATGAAAGTCAAGTTTAAAAGTCATGTTTTAAAGATCAGACTTTTATGCTATAACTATTCTTATAACTATAACTATAACTATTCTTATAACTATAACTATAACTATTCTTAAATCAGTGGACAAAACCCTAACAACAAAAAGCAACAATAAAAAAAGCAGGAAGCTGCGAGTGACCGATATTGAGCAAGTAGATATATAATTTTGAAAACCCAACTCAAAAGCTTCAGCTATCATTTTCAGTATATGCGTGCAAGAAAATCTACAAAAAAGTTGGCGACCAGCGTAGGAAGTTGTCTAAAAAAAGCAATAGAATCATCTCAATTTTTCTAAAACCACCTGAAGCAATTCGTGTTATCAGCAAGCCTTTCAACCACAAATTTTATTTTATAACAATTCCTTTAAAAATTTTTGTTTAATCTAGTTTGATTGTTTTAATTTATACTAAATTAAGATTGAATGGTTTTGGATCCAGCACATAAATCGTATTTACGTAACTAATAATCTTAAGTCAGTTTCGAACTGAGCACGGTATAACGGACTGATCACTGAGTATGGTGTGTAAACAGTATTAAGCACGGACTTAGCACGGTGTATAACCACACGGAATTCAAAACGACAAACGATAGTGGTGCAAAAACAGTGTCCTTTGCGCGATATTTTCAAAATTAAAAATCATTGACACCAATAGTCAACTGCAATTTATCAATAGTCTCAGTTGATCTCAACTTGGTTCTTCTGATTTTCCCTCTGAAGAGAAGGAAACGATTGAGAATTAAAACACCTCAGGAATAACATTTTTTTATGATCACGATGAAGTTCGGCACCGTTTTTTAAATCGGCACCAAAAACTAGAATATCTTTAAAGCTCGAATCACTACCGTTTTTTCTTTGCAAATCGGTACCGATTTGGCAAATAGGTACCGAAATATATTACGTGTGTCCGGTCCTTTGGTTCAGACAACTTAGCTAAGATTATTATGCCTCATAAACTAAAATTTACATCAGTGAGGTGTTAATAAAGAAATTTAAGGGGTAATTGTCAACCGGGGGTGTCATGACACCAAAGACTACGCTACGAAAATAGAAAAAAAAAATCAGTTCCAAATTATTTTTGAATTATAAAAAAAAACATAAAAACAGGAACATAGTCTCACATTTTCCAATTGCATTGCATCTATTGTTGCTAAGGAAAAACAAGAACAGTAGAACACTCACAAAAAAGACGAATACGCTATAAATATGTTTTGATGCGTTTCTTACAATATAAAAGATAACTCACTCCCCCTCTCCAAAAAATAACATATTCGAAGTTTTGCAGAGCGGGCGACGATGTGAGCAATAAAATAAGAGCCTCTGAAATAAGACTCTCAGAGATACCTCTGAACGTGAGCATTAAAAATAACATTCTATTTATTTTTAACAAATCAGGCATGTGCTTAGAGAGGAAGGCTGCACCTGAACCCCGTCTTCCCGTTCATAGTCTAATGGATGCATTATGTCTTTTAGCCTTTACTAAAAGGGATATGAAATAAAATTATAACATTGAACGGAGTGAAGAGCGGGAAAAAAGCCAGGAGCTAAAGTTAGAATTGAAGTAAACGAATAAAAGCTCTTTTAACTGAAAGATTAAAGTAAAGTTTAAATGCAAAATTAAAGCTGTTAAAATACCCTGAATCAATAACGTGTGAAGTTTTGCTCAATAAAAATCAACTACTACTACTATTACTAACAACTCACCGCAGCACGAAGCTGTCTGAGGCCTATAAAGTAACACACGCTCCTCCTCCATCCTAATCCATCTAAAGTCTCCTTACAACCTCCCAGGAAGGCCCCATTTCCCTTAAATCTTTCTTTACGACATCCCCCCCAACCACGAACGACCTGCTTTCCGTTCAGCTTTACAACGGTTGGCCGAAAAGGACGATCTTTTGCAATCTGTCATCCTTCATCTGCAGAATGTGTCCTAGCCTTGTCAAGCTTTCACTCATTATTTATGATTTGGATAATTTTTACATTTATTGCCTGATTGTGAATATTATTGATTGAATTTGTCTTACGCCCTTAAATAATTTTGGAACCGTTTTTGGACTAGGACTCTCGGATGCGTGTTGATTTGCTACAATGGATAAGTTAGTTTAAAAGTCTCTTGTATTGAATTTTTTTCAAAGGCAAATTCAGAGCAAGATTGATCGTGAGTTAGCGGTGAAAGTTGCTTCAAAGTTTTCTAGTACGGGAGTTCTTAAAGATGCCATTGACATTTGTAAAGATGTCCTTAAGACAGACATTCGTAAGAAGCGCAGGGGCACGATGCCGGCGATTGCATTTATGGTCGATATTTTTGACATTCTAGCAGAAAGAGTAGCTAAGACACTCCAAACACCCCGTTCAACCATTTTTGATCCTTTGGATGTTCCGACGCTCCCAGATGAGCCCAATACCATCATAACTTCGAGATTGAATGATTGTGTTAGCAGACAAACCCATTTAGTTTAAAAAAAAAACGAGTCTATGCTTAGTTCGAGTGGTACAATGTCAACTGTTTGGCCGGCTCCTGCGCAGCCAAAGCCGATAAGCTACCCAGTTTTATTATCTAGGATACCAGCTAGCCTACAGTCTAACAATCCCTCAAAGCAGCGTGAGTTTCTTGAAGGGCTAGGAAAATCAACAAGGTGCAAACACATCGAACTCATAACCAAGAAGTCACTTGGTTATCTGCATGAAGGATGAAATTTTGGCTTCTAGTCTTATAGCCGCGATTTCCTATAGCCGCTTAGAGTCTTATAGCCACGGAGTCATATAGCCGAGGATCTCAATTTTCGTTTAAGACTAGTCAAGGAACAGTTTCTTGGGATTATGAATATTGATAGAGATTTTGATGTAGACAATATTGTGATCGTAGTCGAAAGTGTTTGTTAGCACCTTTTGGTCAATCATCGGTTGTGAAGCTAAGCTTCCCTTCACAAGAAGAGTTGGAAAAGGCACTTAAGTACGGTATTAAGATTGAATATTGCCTTTATCGAGTTTCCAAGCCCTTAGATAGACCAAAACAATGCTTCAATTTTCACGGTTTTGACCATATAGCTCAAAAACTGCACAAATCAATTGAAATAAATGTGCCGGCGAACATAGTAATAGTCGCGAGAATCCCTGTTCTGAGCTAATTATTATGTACGCAAACTGTAGTGGTTGGCATATGAGCTCCAGCTTTCAGTGCAAAGAGCTGAAAAACGATCATCGGGGGGAGGGGGGTCAAAGTGCTACACCAATACAGGCAAGGCACTGATAATCGAAGTTTCTGTGTCAGCTAAAGTTTTTGCCTGGATGTTAATGGAGCAAGATGAAAGATAGATATTCTACAGTTAGTTTTCGGTTTGTTTGATATAGTTTGTATTAATAAACATCTTTTAAATTCTGATAACTCGAGAAGGCTGTAACTCTCGACCGTCATGAGTTTTTGTTCACCCGGCTAGATCTACCTTAGGTTGGCCCTCTGGCGGAATTTCGGTAGAAATGCATAAAAAGTATAGATGCAAGCTACTTAACTACTGATTTTTTTTTGTTGTAATTTATTTTAGGAACTATGGTGCTTATATGTGCTCTATTGCCGATGGATTACCGTGATGAGTATTCGTCCCAGAAGTACCATGGCTTGTGCATCGCTGTCCTGAGCATTGGGAGAAAATTAAGGTAGACATACTAGGGCTCCAAAATTCTTCATATGGCATAAGGGGCATTGAAATCTCCAACCCTAGTCTTCTGGCATAAACAAGTGAAAAACGTTAAATTTCAAATATTTGAGTGAAAATATAACAATTCTGTATTTATTTTGGAATATTCAAACTCGTTAAACAAGAGGACATACTGATTTTTTAACACTACTGATTTCGCTCTATTAGGTCTAGGTTTTCAATTCACCATGTTGTTCCGTTAGTTTGGGAGAGTTTGCAGAGGATTTGAGGAATGTTGGGGGTTTATACGAATTTTGTAATTGTTAAAGAACCATTATTTTGATTTGTTTATTTTGGATGGATTGTTCTTGGCCTGTTCGGTTAAGGTTTTTGAGGAGGGTTTAGTTGCAGCTGAATATGAGTTAAATATTATAAATTTGATGGGTGCTGTTTGGAGGCTCGGTGGTTTTTGTTCCGGTAAGTTGAGCTCTAATTATGTTTTTTTTTTTTTTTTTTTTGGGGGGGGGTATTGATTTATTAGGAGGGAATTCTCCCGTACAAGTTTGCTTCAGGGAATCGAAGATGTATAATTTATTTTTAAATCAACCCGGTGTTATTGTTACTCTTGAAGAGGATAAAAATAAATTATTATTATTATTAGAGCCTAGAAATCGGGATTGAACCAGACTTTTCACACTGAAAGAATTAAGGTAATTTGTCCCAAACTAGAAATTTTTGCAAATAAAACTTACCTTAACCTCTTACCTTAACCTTAACTTACTTACCTTAACCTCCTCTACACTTTTTAATCCAAAAGCCTGTACACTTAAATTCCTTGAAGTGGTGAGCTGTTTTTCTAACTCTTTTACTCTTAATTCTGTCACTTTCTTTTCATCAGTTAAGTCTTCATTTTTTCCTTCCACTTCATGCAACTTTTGGGTCAATCTAAGCACTTCAGTTGCTGTCACTCTTCCCCCTTTTCCCTCTGATTTCTTACTTAATTCACTATTTTCTTTTTCTAATCGATCACATTTTATTCGTGCAGTTTCCACTTCCTTTTTCAATGACGCAATCTGATCCTGTAAGCCTTCGACATTGCAGTCTATTAAAGTCGTTTCAGTTGTATCTGTCGTTTCAGTAAAGGCACTAACACTATCCAAATCATCATCGAGACTTCCACGACGATTGTCTTCTTTTGAGCTTTTGACTCGAAGTATAAATTCAACATCAGCACTATTTTTTGTGTCACTGTCAGTTACTTCTTTAAATGACTGAACTTGAATTCTCCTATGAGGTCTGGCAGGGTAATCTGTAAAAAAAAAAATAAATAAAGGCACCAACGACATCAAAATAAAAAATCCCCCCCCCGCCAAACCCTTCTTAGATCTATTCATATCTGCAAACAGTGATTCTAATTTGCATATCTGTAAACAGAAAATTCTCGGATTTTTTTTTCTAAGTCATGAAGCTTTTTTACCACATTTTAGCCAGTGTTGCAATGCTGAGTCATGAAAATAAACTCACAAAACTAATTAGTTAAATTTCATTTCTCTTTTTTGTCCATTAACGTGGTTGGTTGCATAGGTTTTTCGTCATTTTTTGCTGATTTTTTACCCTCGTTCTTTTTTTAAATTTGGTGCCCACTACTACCAAAAACTGTAAAAACTGCGGTCTTTTTCATTAAAACTAAATTCCTGATTTAGCCTAACATTTTAAGGAATGTATGATTGTTTGAGATTCTACTTAACCAGTCCAAACATTTACATTTCAATTCCACTGTCCATCGTAATTTACATCTTATCATCAAAAAGATCTGCTAGAAACAACCCTTCCTGGGCTAATCTGAGCAAGTCCATAAACAGTGTCGAGTTTTCAAAAAGACATTTGACGCTTTGTTTTGATTGTAATCAATCAATTGATTTTCACTCACGTTTTCTTTTTGTAAATTTGGCATCCACTGCTACCAAAACTGCCTTATGAAGTCTTTTTCCATTAAAAATTGGATTATTCCCATTTTTTCCAACAATGTAAGGTATGTGTGATTGTGTAAGTTTTAAATCATATGCTTTAAATCTTGTCATCAAAAACATCTGCTGTAAGAGCCCTTCACGCAATAATCTACAAGTCCATAAGTCGAAGTCAATAAGAGTTCCAAATAGGGATGGGTCCTTTTATTAGACAGTGAAACAAAAATATAGCCTACTGATGATGATGACCGACTGTGCCATCGAAATATTTAGAGTCTTTGTTTATATTTTTGTTTCACTGTCTAATAAAAGGAACTATCCCTATCTGGAACTCTTATTGATTTCGTCATAGAAAAGGCAGCGTGGTCATGGAAAAAAAAATACCAAAGTCTATAAGTAAAATGTGGAAAGTGCTCAAAAAGCATTTTGTAGTTGGTTGAAAAAAAAACATTAGAACTTTGTATTTTTTGCGCGTTCTTTATGGAGAATATTTAAATATATTGTACAATAAAATTAATCAAATTGGCTTCTAAGAAAATGTTTTACAATGTGGTGGTAAGAGAAAGTATTCAACCCTAAACAGATCTGGTTAGATTGACCTTAGAAAGGGTTATATATATTCAAAATCTGGGTCAGATAGCTCTGTTACTATTATTAAGATTTTAATATAATTAAAATATATTTAGATTTATGTTACTATAAGTTCTGTAAATAATTAATATATTCCAAAAATGTGTCAACCAATAGTTTTCTGTGAAACTAGCATACAATTGAAAATAGAGTTTTCCTATGTTGGCTAGATAAACCAATTTCTAAGTAAAATAACTTTCATTTGATTTAATGATGGGTGCCTTTAATGATTTTGACGCCTTAATGATGCTGATTTTAATTTTTTGGATGAGGATAAAGGGTACTTTCATATTTGTTGGCAAATAAAATGAGATCTTGCAAATTTTCCCCTAGAATAGTTCTTAAAAAGTTATAGAATCGAGTCAGGAATGGCTATGTCAGATGTTTCTCCATGACATTTTGCAAAAAAAAAAAAAAAAAAAAATAGATTCAGGAAAAAAACTAAATTACCGTCATAAGAGACAAAAACATATTTTAAATCCAATTAATGCTTACAGTTTTTTACTGTATAATATGCCGTATTTTCAATATTTGAGGAGAAAACTCATCAAAAACTTTGTTTATAGAATCTTACGAAGTTACAAGTTACGAAGTTACGAGATATCCTTCCACAGGGTACATAACAGGTCTGTTTTGAAATGTTCCCCCACCCCCTGAAATATAATCCTTGCTATACATTTGTTTTTTTTTTTTTGTAAGAAAGTGTGAAAGAAATTTTCCGTAGAATATAGCTCTTAAAAAGTCATAGAATCGGACCAGGAATGGCTCTGCCAGAGATGTTTCTCCATGACATTTTGCGAAAAATTAAATTCAGGAAAAAAAAAACAAATTACCGTAATAAGAAACAAAAACACATTTTTAAATCACAATTAATGCTTACAGTTTGTACTGTAAAATATGCCGTATTTTCAATATTTGAGGAGAAAACTCAAACCAAAACATTTCTTTATAGAATGTTTGCGAAGTTACGAGATATCCTTCGACATAGCACATAAAAGGTCTGTTTTGAAATGCTCCCACACCCCCTGGAATATAATCCTTACTATACATTTTTTTTTTTTTTTTTTGTGTGTGTGTGTGTGTGTGTGTGTGTGTGTGTAAGAAAGTGTGAAAGAGATTTGTCCCTGAGGCAAAAAACGAGCAAAATTTGCTAAACAAATATGCAGTAATGCAACGAACTTTTGAAAATACCCATATACGATTGTTTTCAGGTGAGTCACCACAAAAGGAGGAACGTATCAACCACTAGAATATCAGCATTTGTTCAATTGTATTTTGTAATGAAATTAATTAGAAAAACTTTTTCCACAAAATAAGTTTTTCAAAGAAAAGTAAAGAACTCCATTAAACAAAAATGATCAAAACTAAAATCAAATAATCTACCAAGCGTGAAACTACCACAAATCAACATTGATAAATAAATGAAACCCAAAACGAACAGAAATTACAATAATTAACCGAGTCAAACTCAAAACGAGCAGAAATTAACATAAGTTGGGCGCAAAACCCCTATGCCTTCCAAGGCCAGACAAAATTTGCACTTTACTGAAAAAATACAAATGAATGTGCATTGTCAGTTCAATATACATATACTGATATTTAGTAATCAAAATGTTAATATTATTTGATTTATTAAAGTTATAAAAGTAAAAACATGAATATTTTTTCAGTAAAGTGCAAATTTTGTTCTGAACAAAATGGCTATCTCGAAATTTTTATTGGATGTGTTTGGGGGAATGATGGGCGTGGGGGAGGGGGCTAGTTGCCCTCCAATCACTTTCGACTATTAAAAAGGGTACTAGCGCTTTGAATTTCCAATCGAATGAGCCTGTTTTGAAGTTTCTACGACAACGCCTTCTATAAAAACCCCATATGCCCCCAGGGCATAACTTAAAACCCTTGCCCTGAGTGTCCTCCTCAAAAACATATTTTCTATCTGGAAATCAACTACGCTGAACGAAATGGCTATCTAAAAATTTTGATTGGATGTGTTTGGGGGAATGATGGGCGTGGGGGAGGGGCTAGTTGCCATCCAATCACTTTCGACTATTAAAAAGGGTACTAGCCCTTTGAATTTCCAATCGAATGAGCCTGTTTTGAAGTTTCTACGACAACGCCTTCTATAAAAACCTTATATGCCCCCAGGGTATAATTTAAAACCCTTGCCCCGAGGGTTGTGGGGGAGTGTCCTCCTCGAAAACATATTTTCTATCAGGAAATCAAGTACGCTGAACAAAATGGTCATCTCAAAATTTTGATTGGATGTGTTTGGGGGAATGATGGGCGTGGGGGGGGGGGGGCTAGTTGCCCTCCAATCACTTCGACTATTAGAAAAGGGTACTAGCCCTTTGAATTTCCAATCGAATGAGCCTTTCTTGAAGTTTCTACAACAACGCCTTCTATAAAAACCTTATATACCCCCAGGGCATAACTTAAAACCCTTGCCCCGAGGGTTGTAGGGAAGTGTCCTCCTCAAAAACATATTTTCTATCTGGAAATTAACTACGCTGGACAAAATGGCTATCTCAAATTTTGATGGGATGTGTTTGGGGGAATGATGGGCGCGGGGGGGGGGGGGCTAGTTGCCCTTCAATCACTTTCGACTATTAAAACGGGCACTAGCCCTTTGAATTTCCAATCGAATGAGCCTTTTTTGAAGTTCTACGACAACACCTTCTATAAAGACCTTATACGCCCCCAGGGCATAACTTAAAACCCTTGCCCGAGGGTTGTGGGGGAGTGTTCTCCTCCTCAAAAACATATTTTCTATCTGGATATCAAACTACGCTGAACAAAATGGCTATATCAAAATTTTGATTGGATATGTTTGGGGGAATGATGGGCGTGTGGGGGCTAGTTGCTCTCCAATCACTTTCGACTATTAAAAAGTACACTAGCCCTTTGAATTTCCAATCGAATGAGCCTTTTTGAGCTTCTACGACAACACCTTCTATAAAAACCTTATATGGTCCTCCACAAAAAGATATTTTCTATCTGGAAATCAACTACGCTGAACAAAATGGCTATCTCAAAATTTTGATTGGATGTATTAAGGGGGAATGACTGGCGTGGGGGGGGGGGCTAGTTGCCCCTCCAATCACTTTCGACTATTAAAAAGGGTACTACCCCTTTGAATTTCCAATTGAATGAGCCTTTTTTGAAGTTTCTACGATAACGCCTTCTATAAAAACCTTAAATGCCCTCAGGGCACAACTTAAAACCCTGGCTCCGTGGGTTGTGGGGGAGTGTCCTCCTGAAAAAGATAGTTTCTATCTGGAAATCTAACTACGCTGAACAAAATGGCTATCTCAAAATTTTGATTGGATGTGTTTGGGGAATGATGGGCGTGGGGGGGCTAGTTGCCCTCCAATCACTTTCGACTATCAAAAAGGGCACTAGCCACTCCAATTTCCAATCGAATGAGCCCTTTTAGAAGTTTTCTACGACAACTCTTTCGATACGAAATGCTCGGGTGGAGAAAAAACACATTGTGCCCAGAAAAAACGCTAGCGCGCTGCCTATGATTGAACTAAGGATCAAAATAGAATACTTTAATGTGAGTTATTTCCCAACTTAAGGGTTTAACTACTACCACCTCTAATACTGCAACTACTACTACTACTACTACTACTGCTACTACTACTACTACTGCTACTACTACTATTACCACTACTACTATTATTACTACAACAACTACTACTACTACTACTACTACTGCTACTACTACTATTACTGCTACTACTACTATTACTACTACTACTATTACTACAACAACTACTACTACTACTACTACTACTGCTACTACTACTACTACTGCTACTACTACTATTACTACTACTACTATTACTACAACAACTACTACTACTACTACTACTACTACTGCTACTACTACTACTACTGCTACTACTACTACTATTACTACAACAACTACTACTACTACTACTACTACTACTGCTACTACTACTACTACTGCTACTACTACTATTACTACTACTACTATTACTACAACAACAACTACTACTACTACTACTACTGCTACTACTACTACTACTATTACTGCTACTACTACTATTACTACTACTACTATTACTACAACTACTACTACTACTACTACTACTGCTACTGCTACTACTACTGCTACTACTACTATTACTACTACTACTATTACTACAACAACTACTACTACTACTACTACTACTGCTACTACTACTATTACTGCTACTACTAATATTACTACTACTACTATTACTACAACACAACTACTACTACTACTACTACTACTGCTACTACTACTATTACTGCTACTACTACTATTACTACTACTACTATTACTACAACAACAACTACTACTACTACTACTACTACTGCTACTACTACTACTACTGCTAATACTACTATATTACTACTACTACTACTATTACTACAACAACTACTACTACTACTACTACTACTGCTACTACTACTATTACTGCTACTACTACTATTACTACTACTACTATTACTACAACAACTACTACTACTACTACTACTACAACTGCTACTACTACTACTACTGCTACTGCTACTATTACTACTACTACTATTACTACAAACAAAACTACTACTACTACTACTACTGCTACTACTACTACTACTGCTACTATACTACTATTACTACTACTACTATTACTACAACAACTACTACTGCTACTACTACTACTACGACCGCTAATACTACTACTAATAATAATAATAACTCACTGCAGCACTAAGCCGCCTGAGGCCAAAACAGCTAAGCACACTCCTTCTTCATCCCAATTTATTCAAATCCACCCTCTTTACACCCTTCCAAGAGGTTAGCATTTCCCTCAAATCTTCCCTTACGACATCCTTCCACCCTGATCGGGACGACCTGTTTTTCGTTTAGCCCTTGATAGCTGGTTAACAAGGACAATCTTTGTCAATCTGTTATCCTTCATCCACAGAACGGTGATGGATTTTAACATTATGTGAGATTAAGTACTCCTTGGTATGCATTCAAGAGACTAAAAATAAATTAAACAAAAGAATAAATCAATAAGACTTGCAAGCTTGGACTGGGGGACTTTAAGATTAGTTTCTGTGATTGAGTACCTTTTGGCATATATTTAGGAAAATAAAAATAAATCACACAAAAAACAAAAAACAATAAATCATATAAGTTTCAGGCTTACCTTGGGCGCTTTTATTATTATTTTTTTTGTGATTTAGTACCCTTTGCCACGTATTTAGGAAACAAATAATGAATCAGATAGGTTTTGTTCAAGTGGTTGAACATTAATAACTTTAATTCTGCATAAAAAGGAATATCCAGTAATAAAGCTCAATGTTAAAATTTTTCACTGCTTCTTTTATTTTTAACTGGTTCTTTAATATTATATTTTTCTTTTTATATGCTTATCTTCCAGCAGACTTTGCTACTAATTTTAACTATTTCACTAGGAATGAAAATAATAATCTATTTTGGGGGAGAAGACAACTTCCAAATAGACACCAAACATGATATGGACTACCGACAAATTGAGACTGAAAGTCATAAAAATCCTATGGTTTTCGGAAGGGGGGGGGGCGTATAGAAATACCCCCCAACCTATTTCCACATACCTGTAGATCAAGCTTTTACATAAGTTAATACTTATTATTTGTTAAAGGCTCATTCATAATGAGATTTTACTAATACCGAGTTTCAACTAGCGCTAATTTGAGCCAATTAGATTTTTCATAGAATTTTCTGTTTGGCTGATGCCATTCAGAAAATTATATTGGCAGTTCTGACTGGCTCAAATTAAAGATTGCCAATTTAGGTATTTTCGAAGACCATATTGCCTTTCTATGACGTATCAACTGCAGTTCAATAGGGACAAATCCTTTTATATGAGAATTAAAACAATAACAAAATCTCTGGATATTTCGGTCACTGTGTATGTGACTGAACTATCCAAAGATTTTCTTATTGTTTACACTGTCAAATAAAAGGATTTGTCTCGATTGAATTGGGATTTGAAAGAAAGTCAAATTTTGGTATTAGTAAAATCTCAATGTGAATGGGCCTTTGCTTCTTCTGCAAACTTTCTGTAGAAATAGAAAACAAGAGTGATATTTTACTTGTGATCTTTTCTTAAAACAATAGAAATTATTTTTTACGTTTTTTAATTACGTTATTTAATTAGAAATTTATTACGTTTTTCTTAATCTGTAGTAGGTAAAATGGTATTTATACATACAATTTCATAAAATTTCAACACTAGAATTTCAACAAAACATAAAGAATTTCAACAAAACATGTAGAATTTCAATAAGAACATATAATAACAACACTTGGTCTTTTCTGCTTTATGCAATACGCAGCCAAAAAAAATCTCCCTACTTTTAGAAGAGGAGGTAGGGGGGAGGAGTGTCATGTTTGTCAATGACTTGAGATGTGAAAGTTACCTTTTCATTTCCATTTAATTTTCTATCATCTAATGTGGATATATCTTGTGCGGACCAAGACGAAGGACGACTTTTAGATAACCTGAAAAATATATTAAATAAAATATGTTTAATTAAATATATTTGAAAAACATATTTAAAATAAATTAGCCTTTATGGAAAGAAGAAAAGGATAATATACACATCTTATACTTCTGACGTAATACGGCTTAGATGTCTGATATCCAGTTAGGATATGCTAAGATTGTTGCGAATAAAGGTAAATATAATAAACTTGCGTTGGCCAAGCTCTGCTCAACTTTTTGTGACCATTCAATTCTTTTTGCTTCTGGAATTTTTCCCCTTCTTAAAAAAAAATAATCAAAGAGAATCCGGGTTAATATTTTAGATTTTGTGAATTTGTGTTGTTTTTTCCTCCTTGGAACTTGGAATTAGACGAACTAATTCTAGTATTGGCCTAAGAAAAATAAATTCTCTTGGAACTAGAATTAGACGAAACTAATTCTAGTATTGGCCTAATAAAAATTAAATTCTCATAATTTTCTCTACTTGGCCAATTCTAAGCCTATTTTGGAAAAAGTTCCCCGGTGGAAAGCCGCCTGCTGATTCTTGGTCGTGAAGCAGGAGGCTTGTCTATACAGATTATTTCAAGGGAGGAAATTTGGGGAAGGAATCATTTCAGTAAATTTGACAATATTTTTTGTCAGAAAAATGCCCTATGTAACCCAAATATAACATAATTTAGAATTTCCTGAATGTATAAGACTGTTCAAATTTCTAAATTTATTCTGCTGTTAAAAACAACTCGGTTTTCTAAAAATTTGGCTTGGCATACATTTTATATTCGAAGTCAGACTATTTTCTAATCAAAGTTTTTTAGGAATGACTTATATTTTATGATTTTTTGTTTAGTGAAATCATTGGTTTACTGGACTATCATACAAATTAGTGGACTTCTTATTGCTTTTAGCTTGTTTTCTTTCAAGTCGGTGTCAGTGGCCACAATTCACAGTAATGTATGGTGGAGGTACGCATTTTTCTTAACCCCTGAAAGCAGGGGACAGACTTGTCGTTTTTTAAATTCTTTCAATGAAAATTCTTAAAAAGGTATTTTTCTCAATCTATGAGGGGCAGCGAGAAATCTTGAGGGGGGCAGACCACCCCCTCCCCCCATTTGACGCCACAGGTCAGCGATATTTTGAATGAGACTAGTAGAAGAAAATACGTCTTAATGAAATCCCAGAGAACAATAGTAAAGAAAATGAATAATCAGCTCAAGAAATTGCTTAAACCCGAACGGAATCATGAAAAGAAGATGGAAAATAGATGAGTCGGAAACTCAGTTGGTACTCGAGAAAAAACCCACCAACCATTACTTGTTGAAACTATGAAGCTGTTCATGGGCGTCCATACGCTGAATTCCAAGGGGGGGCAAACCTGGTCTAATTGGCACTGTCAATGCTATATAATCGAAATCTCAGAACAAAGATATAAAAATAAGGCAGCATAATTCATCCCCCCTCCCTTATGGGCGCCCATGAAGCTGCTTGTAATATCTAAACATCGAGGAAGATTTTCACATTTTAGCAAAGAATTTCCCATTTGACAATTCAAAAGCTTTTAATACTGGTTGACAGGGCTGTATCCAGGATTTTGTGAGGCCTTTAACGAAACATTTGTAGTAGCATAAGGTTTTCACTAGCCGAAAACATTTCCTTATTTAACGTTTCTACGCAAAAATTTTAAATGTGTTTTTTTTTACGAATAGAATGGCATTTGCACTTTACTGAAAGTGACATATTTTTTCCTTAATATAGTATTTTTCCTTTATTTCTTTTATAAAAAAAAGAAAACTCAAAATGCTAACTAAACTGTGGGAGATGGTCTCATGATCAAGAAATTCCCCTCTATTTCAAAAATCAGGTAAATTTTCGCAGGCTCGTAACTTTGATGAGTAACATTAAACTTGATGAATTTTATATACTTGGATTCAGCATAATAAGCTGATTCTTTTGATATATCTATTAATATTAAAATTCAGTTTTTGAGAGTTTCGGTTATTATTGAGTCGAATCGCTCCTTACTTACAGTTCGTTACCACGAACTATCTGCAGTCTATACACCGAATTTTCTGTGGTTTTAGGATTTATTGATCGATCCAGAGCTTGTAAGTCAGCAAATCAGGCCCTGCTAATTGTTTCTGACACAGGGTAAAACCACAGCATTGACATTATGTTATATTTATGTGTTATAGTTATACCGAAGCTTAAAAAGAAGTTTTCTTTTGGGTCGGATGGGATTTGTGTTCTCTATTTTGAGTTTGCCAGCGATTACCTTTTTGACCTATGGCTTTATTATTCCAAATGATTTTTACAGTAGGAGTTGTGCCCGATCGCTTATGTTTTAGTGTTGAACTCCGGTTTTTAAAAAAAGGGAAACCGCTTTCTCAATGTTCGTCTTATAGGCCCATTACAGTTTCTAGTGGGTTTTCGAAGATTTTTGAGTTATTGATTATTGAACATGTTCGCCAACACTGTGTCATGCCTCCTTTTCAGTTTAAGTTTCAACCGCGTCTCGGTTGCTACCACGCCTTAAGGAGTTTATGTAAAATATTAAAAGATGCTGAAAGGTGAGGTAGCCCTTTGGCTATTGGCGCATATGAAACTAGTAATGCTTTCATATGTAGCCCTTTGGCTATTGGCGCATATGAAACTAGTAATGCTTTCGGATCCTTAATTCAGGCTATGCTTGAGTTATTAAAAAGGGGGATATCTGTTGATGTAGTTCGACCATTTTATTGTATGCATAGACACCTTCGAGTACGTTTAAAGATTGGATTTTCACTTCTTCCTTCAGACTCCGTGTGAATCAAGGGGTCATTTAAACAAGGGGTCATTACCACTCCTACTCTTTATAATAACGCGACCCTAAGAGCCCAAGGGGATGTGTCGCCTTGCTGCATATTGAACGGTGTTAGTGTGTCTGTTTAGCGCTGTGTTTAGTTTGAAAAAAAGTTTTAGGGAGACTGTTAAGAATTATAATGAGATTAGTCTTTCTTTAAATGTGGCTAAGTCTTAAGTGCTATTATTTAATTTGAACCGTTCTGAAACCCCTGATAGAGTAAATCTGGGTGATTCTGATGTTGTACCACTGCAGGAATTTGTGTACCTTGGATTGCCTATTGGTACATCCCTAAAGTCAACTCGGAAATTACTTATTGCCCGAACCGAACGTAAGATCCGTAATTCGTGTGCTGGTCCAGTTGGATCACAGCTGAATCCTGGTAAACGCCACCTTGCGAAAGTATATAATGTTTTCTCTCTCCCTCATTTTCGGTGGTTCCTTTCTGGAACATTTTTGACCAATCAGATAAAATAGAAATCAGGAGGGGTTATTTCAAATATTTGAAGTTCCTTATTTGGGTTCCTCCTTGGACTAAGAATGGTAGACTGCGGGAGAGATATAGCTTGCCGGATCCTTTTGATGCTGCAGATAAACTTTTTTCCAAGCTTACAGAATATCTGTCGAACCACCCTTGGAAGGATTTTTGTTTTAATCCTAATTTGCTTTTTTGCTGGGTTATTATCATTTTATATCATTTATATTTGTAGGATTCATTGAAAGAGGTTTTGGAGTGGCTGACTTTTCCGAATTGCTTGGTTTATTCGAGTTTTAGTTTGTACGTGTTTGCTCCTGTTTGTGTATGTGCTTCTTTTCTTTTTTCATTTTTCTTTTTTTGTTTCATTTCTTTTTGTTATACTCCATCGCCATGCCTGGTAATTTCGATGGGTTATAAAATTAATTAACTAATATAATATTTATGCTATGAGGTAAAAATATTCCTGTTTAACTTCACACAGCCGCTCAATTTTACACAATAATTTAAATTATGTTCAAATTGCTTTTGCATAGGTCATTCTCCTGGGTTTTCATCAGATCTTTGTCACCAGGAAGCTAACGGATATATCTTTCCATAAATTCCTCATTGACGTAAAGCATTACTTTGTAATTAAAATAGAAATGAATGGGACATGCCAGGATACAAACATTATGTCTCTTATTCAGTACCCCTAATGTTGTCCCTTAAGTATGGCTTTAGTGGTTTTTAAAACGCCCAAGAGAAAAAACAGGGTAAAAAACGAGTAAATATTTTTCGATTTTGGGGAAAATAAAGGCCTCAAAAAACGTTTTAGGAGTATTAAAAGTTCAGATAGTGCCCTATATAAGTGACCAAAGAGTTTGGAGGGCAACTGGGATCAGGAGAGGGTGCCCGGAAATCTCCCTACACCCATTTTTTCCCCAAAACTATCTGATCAAAATTTTGAGATAGCTATTTTTTTCAATATAGTTGAAAGATCAAATAATTATGTCTTTAGTGTAAAATGACCCCCACAGTCCGTGGGGAGAGGCCTGTAAGTTATAAGATTCGCCCATTGTTACCGTATTGCATTTGTTATTGTGAAGTATACAGATATTTTCTTTTTCGGGGGGGGGGGGGGGGGGGGGGGGGGGGGTCTTGGGTGGATTTCTATAGGGATAATCTTCCTTGACGAGGGAAATTTCTGGGGGGTGAATATTCAAGGGGATATGTTACGCTGGAGGGATTTGACAGAATTATTATGTGATTTTTTTTTTAATGTCTCACATTCTCTTTGACAAATTTTTCATGTGGAGATGTTCTGGAGGAATTATCCAGGGACGTTTCCCGCGTGTTTTGATTTCTGGGATATAATTTCCATGGAAAGGAGCATTTTTGGAGTGATCGAGAAACTGATTAGAGATTAAAGTCTTATTCAAATGAAAGAATGCTAAGGAGAATTTTTCAGGCTGAATCGTCCGCAAGCAATCTTACAGGGAGGGAGATTTTCAACGAGGATGGAATTCTCTGGAGGGAATTTGACAGGGGGCTTTTTACGTTGGATGAAATTTCCACGGAGGAGTTTTCCGTGAGAGGGAAGGGTATATTTCATAAAGGGTGAGCCAGATTACCGGCATTATTTGAAAAACGAAAAGAAATTATTCCATATATGAAGGATTGCCGCCTCCTGCACACCTAGCTCTTTACGCTAAAGTTTGACTGTTTGTCCCAATTTTTTAAGAGTGTCTACTGAAATACGGGGGGGGGGGGGGTCTAGTTATAATAGGAGGCTTTTTTAAAAGTGCTAACAGCTTTAGCGTAAAGAGCAAGGTGTTGAGGAGGGGGCCACCCTTCATATACGGAATAAATTTGTCAAAATTAATATGCCATTTTTTTTCATGTACATTGAACCAAATTCGAATGTGCATTAGTTGAAAACGTTCAGAAATTAAATACAGAAACAAGTTTTTTAACTGAAAGGAAGGAGCGACATTAAAACTTAAAACAAACAGAAATTATTCTGTATATGAAAGGGACTGTCTCCTTCTCAACACCTCGCTCTTTATACTAAAGTTTTAATTGTTTAAAAAGTAGAGTTTGACAAAGAGTTAAGCTTTAGCAAAGGAGGCAGTATCCAAACACTTGTTTGTAGGGAAACTATATTCGTCTTTAACAACTTTAAAAAGAGCTAATAAATTAAACTGAATATTTGATGTATAATGATATTAACTTCTGAAAGCTCATCAGTTCAAAATGTTACTATAATTTTAATGTTTATTTTCAATATTAAGTACAAAAGAAAAATATTGTCACAAAATTGATTTGTAGTAAAGCGCCAATGACGCAGTAGGTTTTAGACTTTTACAGTGTGAGAGAAGGAGGTCATACCCAAACCCTTGTTTGTGGTGATTTCTGTTCGTTTCAAGCTTGATTTGCATATTCAATTTAAGTTTCCACTCGTTTTAAGATTTATTCTACTAATTTACATTAATATCTATTGTATGTTTGTTTGCATTGATTGTTTATTTAATTTCTGTTCGTTTTAAGTTTCATTTATACTTCAATAGGAAAATATTTTTTTTCGTTTTAAGCTTGATTTTCATATTCAATCTAAGCATTACTCCCTTTAAGATCTATTTATTCATTATATTATTACTTGTATGTTTTGCTATAATTGTTTATTTAATTTCTGTTCGTTTTTTGGTTTCATTTATTCTTTAAATAATAATTTCTGGTCGTTTTGAGTTTGAATTTTAAAAGGTATTTGTATGTGCTGAGCTTTAAGTTTAAAATGGCCTTTACTTTTCTTGAAAAACTTATTTTTCGGAAAGTTTTTTTTTAATTAATAATAATAAAACATTGGAGCCGTATGGCCTTTACTATAGGCAACGCTATAGCGTTGCCTCAGATTTATCATTTATTATTTATTTTTCGCAGAGGAACTGAAAATTATATGTTTGAGCAGGACATTCCCCCCACAGTCTTCAGGGCAAGGTTATAAGTCATGCCCTGGGAATTTTCCACAAATTCCCTTTTTTCTCTTTCTTTTTTTTTAACCAAAAATACAATCGAATATGAAATTTTTTTTATATCTGTTTTATTAGAGAGATTTGAATCTCTCTTTAAACTTCATACTCTAGCTTTCCTTTCCCTGTCACTCTCCATTTCTTTTGCTTTAATGCTGATGAACTAATCATCATTCCGAGGACTTCCCCACTTTAATTTCTAATTATTTACATTAAGAAGAATTGATATCATTTCACTGGCATGAAAAACGCTTTTGACAAGTGGTTTAGAAAAACAGGGCTTTCTTGTCTTTATAATTCTTGGCGAAATTCCCAAAGTTGCTGGAACCAAATTCTTAGCGTATCTCGAAAAACTAATCACAAACGGTTATTCGTATCCAAGAAATAGGCCGTTAAAACGATAATAAGGCTAAATAAAAATATGGATCAATCTTCAGATGAAAGAAAAGTATGTTATAATTTGTCAAAAAGTAGGAATTTAAATAGGCCTCAAGAAATATATCTTCATAATGACTGTATTTTGACCTTATTAAATAGATCCAAAAATGAATGCAACTTTTATCTATGGAAGGGAACGACCCATCTAAATTTAATGGGATTTGAAGGTTCTAAAAGAGAATATCAATAGATTTTGCAGAATTATGTAAGTCAAACTCGCTTAGGGCCCACATCAAAGGCCCCTCAACTATAAGGTTAAGTCCCCGTAAGGTTAAAGTCCTTAAACTTTAGGTTATAAGTCGAACTATAAGGTTAAAGTCCCAACTATAAGGTACAAGATTTAGAAAAAAAAAAATATATGGATGACCACTGACAAAGGGAATGCGCCTATGTATAATCTTTTTACCCTTTTTGTTTATAGGGGGAAAAACCAGATTCAGTATTTGAGGGGTGGATTCGGCCTTACCGTTTTAAGAAGGCTAGGTTTAAGAAATTCAAAATAATTGAGAACATTCACATATTTGACTATATATCAGATAACCTTACATCTCACTAGAACTGAAATCCATTATAAATACTTTTGCTAAATCAAAACACTAACATACTAACTTTTTTTCATTTCTAATAGTTACATAGCTGAGCCAATTCCCTACATACCACCAACCCCTACCCCCTCCCCCCCCCCAAAAAAAAGAAGAATAATATCGGGTAGGTTTCCCCAACGACAAAATTTATAACAAATTAATGTGGTGAAGTCCTACCTTAATTGATCTGCTTCGGGGTTAGTTTTACTGACAGACTTTTCATTTGTTGACCCCGTAATGGCTGATGACTCTAAACTTGGACGCCTATAAAAAGTAACTTTTTTAACCTACATTAATTCATTATTTACATGTAAAGTAAAGTTACTCATAAATTTAAAAGTAATGGCGTATTCCCTTGTTTTGCGTAGCTAACATACATACTAAAAATCAAATTTGGAGCATAGTGATTACATAGCAGGTTGGTTATCAAAGTGAACTCAGTTCTTGTTTTTCATACCTTTCGTAGTAATGAACTGTAAGTAAGGAACGACTTGGCATAATAGTAACCGAAACTCTTAAAAAGGTGAATTTTGATAATTTATACAAACATCTCCAAAAAATTAAGCAATCTCAACGAAAATCACACTGTCATATTCAGCATATCAGAGAATCCTACTGTTGAGGTTTTAAGCTCCAATCTAAAAAAAAAACGTAGAATTTTTGTAATTTTTGCCAGAAGAAAAAAATCACGGATGGGTGTTTATTTAAATTTTGTTTCTTCAGGGCGTGATCGTATCGAACTAATGATTCTAGAAGAATCAAGACTCACTCGAACGGCAACTAAAAGTTCTAGTGCTTTTTTTAAGTGATGAAAAAGATTGGAGGGCAACTAGCCCTCCTCCCACGCACCTTTACACCCCAAAGGCATCCGATCAAAATTTGAGATAGCCATTTGATTCAACACAGTTGAAAGGTAGAGTAACTATGCCTCTGGGGATGACGTTTCCCCACAACCCCTGGGGAAAGGGCTGTAAGTTGCGTAATTTGCCCATTTTACATACATCCTTTGTCATTCGGGAATATACAAAAATTGCGGGGCGGTTGTTTCGCGTGAGGGATTCTACAATGAGAATTTTCCGCAGGGAGCACAGATTCCAGGGGGGGGGGGTTTTCCAGGAGAAATTTTTACACGGGGGAAGAGGATTCCTTGTATGATTTGAAAAACGGTCAGAAATTAAATTAAAAAATAAGTTTTTCAACTAAAAGTAAGGAGTGACATTAAGACTTAGAAGAACATAAATTTTCCGTATATGAAGGGGTCGTCCCTTCCTCAGCCTTCGCTCTACGCTATTCTGCTCTACACTTAACCCTACCCTAAAGTTCGACTTTTTGTCACAATTCTTTAAGAAAGACTGTTCAAACACAAGGACCGCTGAATTGAATGAAAGGTCCTTTTGAAAATATTTAAGACTTTAGCGTAATGAGCGAAGGTTGAGGAAGGGACAGCCCCCTCCCCGCAATATACGGAATAAAGTCTATTTTTCTTCAGTTTTAATGTTGCTCCTTACTTTCAGTTGAAAAAAACTTATTTTTCAGTTTGTCAAACAGTTCGTGGTAACGAACTGTAAGTAAGGAGCAACCCGGCTCAATAGTAACCGAAACTCTAAAAAACGGAATCTTGATACCAATAGATACATCAAAAGAATTATATTTTTATGCTGATTTCAAATATATAAGTTTAATCAAGTTTAGTCTTACCAATCAAAATTACGCGTCTGAGAAAATTTGCCCAATTAGGGAGAAACACCCCCCCCCTAAAAGTCATAGAACTTTACTGAAAATCACACCACTAGATTCAACGTATCAGAGAACCATACTATAGAAGTTTCAAGCTCCTATCTGCAAAAGTGTGGAATTTTGTGTTTTTGCCAGAAGAAAGATCATGGATTCGTGTTTTATTTATTATTTTTTTTTCCAGGGGTGATCGTATCGGCCCAGTGGTCCTAGAGTATCACGGGAGGGCTCATTCGAACGAAAATTAAAAGTCTTAGTGCCCTTTTTAAGTGACCAAAAATGGAGGGCAACTAGGCCCCCTCCCACGCTCATTTTTCCCCCAAAGTCATTCGATCAAAATTTTGAGATAGCCATTTTGTTCAGCATGGTCGTCGAAAAATATAATAACTATGTATTTGAGGATGACTTAATCCCCCACAGTTCCTGGGGGAAGGGCTGCAAGTTATGAACTTTGCCGAATATTTACATATAGTATTGGTTATTTGGGAAGTATACAGAAGTTTTCAAAGGGGAAATTTTCTGGTAGTTGGGGGTGGGAGGGTCGGGGGTTACGTGGGAGGATCTTTCCATGGAGGAAGTTTTCATGGGGTGAAGGGTCAATGCTATGAAGGGGCGCCGGATTTCCCCAGCATTATTTAAAAAAACGATCAGAAATTAAATTTTAAAAAATATTTTTTAACTGAAAGTAAGGAGCACCATAAAAACTTGAAAGAAACAGAAATTATTACGTATATGATTGGGTTTGCTCCATAGTCACTACCTCGCTCTTTACGCTAAATTTTTTTTTTGTACTTTCATCAGAGCTATTTATTCTAATTAACGGCCTTTGTTATTAAGGGGTTATTCTTAAAGAATTGGAAGAAAATTTGAACTTTACCGTAAAGAGCGAGGTATTGACTAGAGGGCGAACTCCCCTAATATACATAATAGAATTTACGAATATAGAAGTTCGTTACGTAAGTTAATTCGTAAGTTACGTCAGAACAAAATTTCGAGAAAGCCATCTAGAAAAAAAAAAATTAAAAAAACTAATATGTAAGTTTCGTTTCAATTATTCATGCACGGTGAGCCAAAATCAAAGCTGCATTAATTCAAAAACGTTCAGAAGTTAAACAAAAAAAATTTTTTTTTAACTGAAAGTAAAAAGTGACATTAAAACTTAAAACGAACAGAAATTATTCCGTATATGAAAAGGGCTGTCCCCTCCTCAAAACCTGGCTCTTTACGCTAAAGTTTGATTCTGTCTCACAACTTTATTTTTTAGTTAGAGTTGTCAAGAGGGACACAACTGTTCTTTTGGACACGTTTGAAGTTTTGGGACAGTGTAAAATGGAAAAAATAGAAAGTTTGGAAAATATTTCCTTCACAAGAGACATTTTTTTTTTTTAAATCAACTCTAAGGAAACGACTTGCACACAAGTCGAGCGATGACAATACTTAGTGGAAGACTTGAAATCCACTGACTTAAGAGCAAAAAAATAGCATAAATTTTATGATATTCTTATTCTAGTAGTTAGACTACAGATCAGAGTAGGACGAACCTTGGTTTTCAAAAAACAGCGGCCTGAGACATAACATGAGAGTTTTCCGATTTTCATTAAAAAAAACTTTTGTTGGCAAAAATTGTAAGATCTAAACAGATTGATGGTTCGAAACTCAGGTATATTTCAACTTGTAACCACTTGTCCAAACTATGTTACCATTCGATATTCACCCGGTAAAAGCTGGATATTAAAAATGAAATCTGGTTGACTTTTATCATTAAAGTCATACTAGGTCATACATACTCATACATAGTCATACATAGTCATACATACTTTTATCATACTAGATTTTTCATCCTAGTATTTTGTCAGTGCCCCGTAGAACTCCAACTCAAATGCACTCTGTTCAAAATCTCGGCTTTTGCTTCCTTCCCCAAAAAGACTCAGTCATATATTTGTTTCTGTAGTCATTTTTCATCATTAGGTAATAATTCTAGGCAGATGCCTCGATTATGATGTTTGATGATTATGATGCCTCGATTATGATGTTTGATGATTATGATGCCTCGATTATGATGTTTGATGATTATGATGCCTCGATTATGATGTTTGATGATTATGATGCCTCGATTATGATGTTTGATGATTATGATGCCTCGATTATGATCGTGATTGTTTTCTGTATCGTGGAAGGGGGCTAAAAGATACGCTCTTAAAATAATCTTCCAGCTCATTTAGCATCAGCTTGGTGGTAGTGGCTCCATATGAAGAAGCGATAAAAAATCTATAGTTTATTCCTACATCTAATTCGTTCTATTCCTTTCATGGTTTGAAACACTAAGTAAATAGGGTTTGATTAAATTTAATTGAAGCAGCCTTTGAGTTCTGCATGGGCACGTTTATATGTCCCAACACTCTATTCTAATTATTTTCAATTTTCATCATTTCCAGGATTTCTTACTTATTTTCCCAAATTCTTTCCATTGCGAAAATCTTGCCCCCCCCCCCCAATGAATTATTCAGAACTTGTGTACTTCTGCAGACAAGCTGATAATTCAATAAAAAGAATGGCTATAGATCCTATGTTTATATTCGGTTATGTTTTTCCTCACATTCCCACGGAACTATTTCAATAAGATAAACTAATACTTTTTGTTGGTAGAAGCAAACAGTTCGTGGCAACGAATTGTAAGTTAAGAGTGATCCGGGCCAAAAAATAGCCAAAACAACTTTAATAGAATTTTAGAACTTTAATAGAACATTTAATTTAAAGCCAAAGTCCCTCATTATTAATTCTAATTAATTAAAATTAAATCCTTTATTGTTTATTTAACATAAAATTAAATTAGTTTAAAATCGAAGTTTAAAGTTACACATCAAAAGTTATTGGCTTAAGAAATGTATATGATTTATAAAAAAAGTGAAAAACCTTCTTAAAAAAGAGGGGTGATGCTGATCAAAATTACAGAATCAAATTCAGCATATCCATGAACTCTATAAATTAGGTTTTGAGCTCCATAAATAATACTATTTTCGAGAAGGTAGGCCTATATTGCTCCATAGCAAAGTGCCAAAATTTCTACCACTTTGTACGGCGAAACAATATTTTTCGAGGGACTAAGGCGGATATTCCATCCTGAGAAAAATCTGGAAATAAAGAATTGGTTTGAAAATATTGAAAAATTATGAACAAAGCTATTCAGTTTCAGATGCGATATTGCCATGCAGAGGTGCAATCTTTTATAGAAGAATGAGAAGTACAAGAAGACAATTTTTTCAGGTGCATTCTTCTATAGAAGAAGAAGAAGAAAATACCTCCTTTCAAAAGAATGAAAGCCCGCCTGCTGTTTAAATAGAAGAAGAAGAATGAAAGGTTGTTATATAGAACGCAGACGATATATTACTAACGTTTATATATCATTGCATAGTTGCACATTAGCCATGGGGTGAACATTAGATTTTTCAGTGGGGAGGGGGAGGGAATAAGCCCGTAAGAGTCTATTTTAAGACTCAAATGTTTTATTGTTCATGAAAGGACCTTCGTATTAATACGAAGGGAAGAACTGACCCTTTAAATTCCTTCACTTGAAAAAAGAAAGCACTAAGAGTGCTAAAGGGAAGAAATATTTTGGGGAAGAGCATTATGCAGAAATATTTTAAGAGAGAAATAAATAAAATAAATGTGAAATAAAAGTATAATAAATGAAATCAATGATTTTATATGCTTCCAAAATAAAAGGTGGAAGTGGAGGATGCACACCTAAAACCAACATTTGTTGAATGAATTACATTTAGAATTTTTGTCCCCCCTCAATCAAAAAAAGGGAAGAGGAAGAAGGATGAAAAGTTAAACTTCAAGGCAGAGCTGGTGGGTTGAGAGGCGCAGCAGCTCCCTTAATATTCAGGATAAAACTGAATATGATATCCAAAACGGAGATAAACTAAATTAAAGAAAATAATTATTTCATGTGAAAGTCAGTCATAATGCTAAAACTTCAAAAAACATAAATTATCTTATATATGACGGAGCTAACAGCCCCCCCCCCCTCGTCCCTCTAAGCACTCCACTGTATACGTTGAAGTTGAAATTAAACTTAGAGAACAGTTAGTACGAAAAGTATGCTGATATCTTAGCGTAAAGTGTGGGGGCTAGGAGCCGGCAGTATACCTAGTTTAAGAGAAAATTTCTGTTTGTTTGAAGTTTTTCTGTCACTTTGCTTTCTTTAAAAAGAAATACTGGATTTTTAAAAGAAGCCACTGAGCTCGAATCAAAATGCCAGAGGTCAAAACTGAGCAGAAATCGAAAAATCGGAATCGTCAAATCAGAAATTAGAAACTTCTAATTCAAAATCTGATTAATCGAAATAGACTCTACTCGAATTCTGCTCAATTCTTCTTCGAATTTTACTCGAATGTCGACTTAAGTCTCTGAAATTCCAACTGCAAGAACAACAGTTAAATTCATAACATTTCTGTTCAAGTTTGAATGTCATCTGAACTAGCTTAAGATTTAGGCAATTTTTAGACAAGATTTGCTTAGTAGACACTGAAACTGATGCTCCAAAAATGCGATTTTACTAATAATATCAAAAGCATCCAATTTTGATGCTGATTCCTGATTTGTAACCATCAGAAGCTATTGGCATGAGGAAAAAAAAAAAGTGGGTAATTTCAGAAAAAACGTTAAACATCTTCAAGAAGGTGTACGATCTTGGTGGAAATTACACCGTCTTATTCAACACATCTGACAACCCTGAAATGGAGGTTTGAACCCCACATATCTAGAAACACAAAATTTCGTATTTTTAACGAGAAGGATTAATCATGGGTGTTACTACTTTTGTATGTTACTAAATCGCACTAGGGCTAGAAGTATACGAACCGAATCAACAATCTGACCCAAGAGAATCTAAACCATCTCAGGTCTCTAAATGTAACTTTACCAATGCGTGTCACTAAATCGGACTAGGGCTGGAAGGAGACGAGCCGAATAAACAATCTGGCTCAAGAGAATCTAAACCATCTCAGGTCTCTCAGTGTAACTGATGTAATTAGAAATTTCTTATACTTCTTATTCTTATTCTTATTATTTCTTATGAAATATAAGATCTTATACTTATCTCTTATATCTTATACTTAATGTTTCTTATACTTACTAGAAAAAATCTGATTATTTATGAAAAATAAGCGTGCCTTTTAATTCATGTTGAATCAACAATAGTTATAACTGGGCAGTTTAAAAAATTTTTATCTGAATTTACTTTTAGATTCACTTTGCCTACTCTAATCTAGACCACTTTAAAATTAAAACTCCTTTATTTCTCAGATCTAACTACAGGATTTTTTCTCTTTCTTTTGACTTTTTGGGATCTGTTTAGATTGTCGAAAATTCAGACGCGGAGCTTTTGGTTGTGGAGCTAGATTACATCAAAGTGAAATTCGAAGGTGTCAAGGCAGAAGGTGACATATCCGAACTGGGTGGCAATTTAATCTTTATATTATAATTTTTTCTTACCAAACATTTTTCTTCTTATTAGTCTTCTTACCATTATAAATATTCGTATATAATTCTTAGAAATATTCTTATTAAAATAATAACACAAAAGTCGAATGAAAGAAATGCTTCTTCTAGGAAAATCCTCAAGACAAAATTTTCGACGAATGTCGAATCTACTAATGCCTCTGAGTAGGACCTATAATCTCTCATCATCTCCCAAGAAATCAAGCCTGGACACCCGGCTCATGCTATTTTTTTATACCAGAGTGTCAAATTAGTTTATAATACAAATTAAAATTCTGTTTCCTTATGAACAAGTTCTACTTTGACAGACAATGCAACTACTTTTCAAGCAAAAATACAAGGTACAAGCAAAATAAACAGCACCTTTCATAGGACTGGTATGGTGAAGGAGAGGCAGACGCTGACCGTACGCTTAGTGAAGATGGTACCACGGATGCTTTGTCCTTGTACCTAGATAATAGGGAAAAAGGGCAGAAGGTTAAAAAGGGTATAAGTGCATCGCAAAAAAACACACCAGAGGATGGTTTAACAAGAGTCTCCACTACTCAGGTAGCCTAGTAGTAGAGCCTACATGGCAATTATGGAGGTAAATGGAGAAAGAATTGAAAGGCCTTCAAAAGGAGAGCGTTAAAAACCTTTAGATTTTAATGAGAAAAAAAACTTATTAGAAAAAAAAGAAATGAACAGTAACACTATCTTCATTTTTGTTCCCCAAAAGTTTTTAAAATAAGGAGCAGACTATTACTGCTTAGGGTAAAGTTAATATATACGGGTACGTAAATATACACGAAACTATATTAGATTATTTTTTGTTCATATTATTCATTTTTATGCTCAGTTAATTTTATATTTATTTTGACTTATTTATTATTGAAGCAACTGTTTGTAGTATTATTAAAGTATTATTGAAGTAATTTATATATATTTTGAATTATTTATTTATCTAAGTAATTGTGAGTGTCACTAAAAACATTATTCAGAAGAATGGAAACATATTAAATAAAGAAAAAATAGTGTAACAAATGACAACTTTCCATATCATATCCATAACCAATAGCTAATACCATATCTCAAGTTTTTCTTTCCTGACGTACGTTAAATATTTTAAATAGTAGCAGTTAAAAAAAAGTTATATTTTACATTTCATCTATCCTTCATTCTATTTTATTTTACATTGCATTTCATTTATTCAAGCTTATTGGCTTTAATGTTCGCTGCTTTACGGCTGGAAAGCTGTTTTTACTTTCTATCTAGTAAATATAAGGGAAACATATATGGGAGACGGTATCAAGCAGGGTTGCCAGCTTGCACGCTTTTCGTGTGAAATGCGCTCTTTTTTCCCTTAGAGAGGATGCAGAAGAGTGAAAATCACTCCTTTTGGATGTCAGTTTTCATTTGCTTTAAACGTCAGTAGTTGGCAACTTCGTCGAAAGTGTGTTTAACGTAAGGAACAGGGTTGCCAACTTGCACACTTTTCGTATGAAATACTCATTTTTTTTTTTTTTTTACCTCAGAGGGGATACGCGCAAGTTTTTTGACTTTCACTCTTTTTTAGCAAAAATCATTCTTTTTGGCCTTGATTTGCACTCTTTTTCGACTTCGGCAGTTGGCAACCCTGGTTTCAAGTAGAAATGCAGAGTCTGACAAAACTGTTATTTAAGTAGGCCTACTCAATGTGGTTCCATATTTATCTAATACTCAATAAACGGCTGTGTAGATGTGTTCTGTACCAAATTTATGTGATTTTTTTTTTGTTTGAAACCATTTAGTTTTTAAAATTTCAAGTTGTTTTTCCCTCCTTCTTAAAGAAATTGAAATTATTTGCGCTTTTTCTCTTTTTTTCTCTCCGAAATGCAAATTCAAGCCATCTGGGCTTGCGATAGTTCACTTACTGAAATAAATTCTGATTTAAAAACTTAATCTTAAGGGGGATGTTTCCTTTTGAAGGTAGTTCAAGCGTGCCGCATCTCTATGTGCTTGCGTGTTGGGAAAAGGCAGAAAGTGCCACCTCGGGAAAAGGCGGCGCTAGTTACAACAGCTCTTCCAGCTGCTTAATTATTATACTAAGAAGAGTTATCTGAAGCTTTGCCATAACCCTGCGATTTATGTAAAGCATTAGATAAATAATTGAGCCATTCCAAGATCAGATTTATAAAACTCACTTTATGAGGTTTTTTAATTTCATTTTAGCACCAAAATGACTTGATAGCTCATAAATTTGTATGTTCTTAGGGATACTCCCTGAAAATATGTAAAGATACCAAAAAATGGAAAAAAAAAAAAAAAATTAGCAATCGAATACTAAAACAAGATTTAAGAAACTAAATTGACTGAATCTACAAAATGATATAATTAACAACTCTTTCTGCAAGGTAATAGGATTCTGTTAGTAACAACTAGGGTAGTGAAAACTAGCATAAGGATTAAAGGGGTAGTGGAAAGGTTAGGTATTCTTTTTACTCAACTTCGTCTTAACCCACAACGCTCAAATCTACTGATTCTTTCACAATCATAGATGTGCAAAGTTTATACAGATGTCAAATACTTACATCTTCCAGTTTAAAGTTCAAATTCGTTTATTGACAACATAATTACCTCAACAAAACTACAAAATAATATCCCTAACCCCTATTGGAGTCCACGGACCAAAAAGGGAGAATACAAGGAAGAAAAATAGATATTTTTTTCAAAAAACAAAAAGAAAAAAAGCAACTGGATGCCAATTATTACCCCTTAAACCATTTTAAATCTGGTGATACATGGCTCTAAAGACCATGGCCCATGGCTCTAAAGACCATGGACCATGGCTCTAAAGAATATATAATATATATATATATATATATATATATATATATATATATATATATATATATATATATATATATATATATATATATATATATATATATATATATATATATATATATATATATATATATATATATATATACAGGTATATATATATATATATATATATATATATATATATATATATATATATATATATATATATATATATATATATATATATATATATATATATATATAATATATATATATATATATATATATATATATATATATATATATATATATATATATATATATATATATATATTATATATATATATATATACTCGTAGCCCATAGTAACCGAAAATTTCAAACCATGTTTTGAAGAAAAAACTTTCTAGTGAAATAGAATCGTCATTTTTAGCCTATTCAGGAATGGTAACGATTATTTTGATTAATCGTAATGGTAAAAGTTTATTGCAAAAACAAATTTATGGGAATTTTGAAACATAGCCTAAAAGCCCTCAAATATGCTGTCAGATTAAAATAAAAACTGCATCATTGGAATCACGATAGCCAAAAACCTCGTGTAGTAGAGTTACAGTCCCCGGCTTGAGCAACAAGGAACATCCGTCTTTCGCATGCGAAGCAGTGATGTGTCTTCACCATTTTCCTTCATCACTAATGGGGCATTGAAACCTCACATTGAGCTGTTTAAGGGCTCATTTAATATCTAATTTTTACATCTACTACTAGAAAGAGCTTACCCGTACAGTCAAAATATAGGAAGTAGATGTTCATAGCTATTTAATAGTCACTTTATCATAGTAACAGTTACTACATTTTGATTACAATTCTTAAGGAATGTCTTTTTTCTAGATATTAGCTGTTTTAGAGACCAGAAATCTATAGCAATTGGAACCAAATACGGATTGAACTTCATGCACAAAGATTAAGGTGAAATGTGGAAGAATACCTTTGGTATGAAAGATCAAAATCACTAAGTGCAGGGCTAGATGATGTAACGTCATCTTTTCTTAATTTGCCAGCTTCTTCATTATTTTTACCGACATGTTCTTTGTAATCCCTAGAATAAATTAAATCAATTCAGCAGGGCTTTAAAACTAGGAATTACACTTCACAAAGTTTTCAACATATTTTGGTTGTTATTACTGAAAATAATAGCATATAAAGTTTCGTCATGACTGTAGCGTGGGGTCGCCAAATTTTGGAAATCGCGTACATCGTACGCGATATATACGCTTATCGTGGTACGCGTGCCAAGCGTCGTGGGGACTGTGCCAGGCGCTTCAGGAATTTTTTCACGTTAAGTGGGACTGTGCTAAGCGTGGCAAATCTCCACGGCACACATGGCACCCCGAGATGTGCACCGGGTGGCAGAAAGTGGGCAGCTCCTTGGAAAGTAGGCAAATATCACTTCTACTGCCGTATTTGGGAGTTGCCATCTCCCTTGAATCCCTCAAAAGGCTTAGAGCGGCATTTTAATTTTACTGAAAATATAAGACATTCAGAGCAGTTCTTCCTTTTCTGAGTGTAAAATTACTGAGAAAAAAACAATGCAGCTGACATCTGCTAGAATTTTTTGGCAGCCCCTCGGGGTAGCAGTCAAAAATCACTTCTGCAGACGTATTGGGGTAGTTGTCATCTCCCCAATACGGATAAAAAATTCAAATGAATTTACTGAAAAAAATGTGCATTGTCAGTTTAATATGCATATGCTTATATTTATTCCTTAAAATCTTAATTAATTTTTGATTCCTTTAAGTTATAAAAGTGAAAACATTTAAAAGACTTTTTTTCAGTAAAGTACATATTATATTCTGGCTCTTAGAAATCATAGGGTTTAGAACCCTACTCAGATTAATTTCTGATCGTTTTGAGTTTGACTTATTTTAATTTCTGTTAATTTTGGGTTTCATTTATTTATTGAAACTGATTTGTGGTAGTTGTATGCTTGGTAGATTATTTGATTCTATTTTTGTTCATTTTCGGTTTAATGGAGTTCTTACATTTTTTTGAAAAACTTATATTGTGCAAAAAGTTTTTTTGATTACTTTCTGTTCGTTTTATATTGACATAGTCTTTTTTAGGGAGAAAAAGAGTGAGCCTCTTCTGAAGTTAAACAACCATCCCTTCCATAAAAATCCTTAATACCCCCTAGGCATAACTTAAAACCCTTGCCCCTAGTCTCTGGGGGTTGTTTCAATAGCCTTGTTATATGATATTTAGACTATTTTGAATAGAATGGCTATCTCAAAATTTCTATTAGACGCATTTCGGGACAATATGACGCATGTGTATGTGGGGGGGGGGGGGGCTAGCTGCCCTCTGATCAGTTGACTCTTAAAAAGGGCACTAGAGTGTCTGATTACCAATCCAATGAGCCCCCTATGAAGTTTATATGACCACACTTTCTATAAAAAACCCTATATGTCCCCAGGGCAAAGCTTACAACCCTTGCCCTGAGGGCTGGGGGGATTTGTTATTCTCAAAGACATAATTTCCAGACCTTTCTGATAAGCTTACAACAGAATGGCTATATCAAAATTTTTATTGGAAGCGTTTTTGAGGAAAATGATAGGCGTGGAGGGAGACATTTGGCCTCTGATCACTTTCGACTAGCAAAAGGGTACTAGTCCTCTCAATTCCCAATCAAATGAGCCCTTTTTGAAGTTTCTACGACAAAAATTTCTATAAAAACGTTAAATGCCCCAAAGGCATAACTTACTACGCTTGTCTTGAGGGCTATGGGGGGAGGGTTGTCATCCTCGAAGGCATAATTTCCAGACCTTTCAACTACGTTGAACAAAATGGCTATCTGAAAATTTTCATTGGATGTGTTTGGAGAAATGGTGAGGGTGAAAGGGGGGTTAGTTACCCTCCAATCACTTTCGACTATTAAAAAGGACACCAGCCTTCTCAATTTCCAATTGAATGAGCCCCTTTTGAAGTTTCTACAACAAATCTATCTATAAAAACCTTATATGCCCCCAGGGCATAACTTACAACTTGGCCCTGGGGGGCTCTCGGGGTTTGTCATCCTCAAACACATAATTTCCAGAGCTTTTCATCTACGTTGAACACAATGGCTATCTCACACTTTGATTGAATGTCTTTGGGGAAATGGTGGTTTGAGAGGGGGGGGGGGTAGTTGCTCTCCATTCACTTTTGACTATTAAAAAAGGGCACTCGCCCTTTCAATTTCAATCAAATGAGCCCTTTTTTGAAGTTTCTACGACAAAACTTTCTATAAAAATCATATATGCCTCCAGGGCAAAAATTACAACCCTTGCCCTGAGGTTTTTTTTTTTTGGGGGGGGGGGCTGTCCTCCTTAAAAACCTAATTTCCAAAACTTTCAACTACGTTGAACAAAATGAATATATCAAAATTTTGATTGGAAATGTTTTGGGAATGGTGGGTGTGAGAGGGGGTTAATTGTTCTTCAATCACCTTCGACCATTAAAAAGGGCTCTAGCCTTTTCAATTTCCAATCAAATGAACCCTTTTTTAAGTTTCTGTGACGACGCTTTCTATAAAAACCACAGTTTATAGACAGTAAGCTTATCGCAGATAATTTCTGGTCTTCGGTCTCGGTGCGAACAAAAGCTCCCCCACTTGTTTCTGCCTTAGCGGATTAGTCTGTTATCGTCAATCACTGAGAAATGGTTACCAAGTGCAGTATTCGTAATAGCGGGTTTCCACTTGTTTCGTGTCCAAGAGAAATCTGACTTGCTACCGCGAAAAGATCTGATAACGCCTATGTTTCTATCTGCAAAAAACGTTCTCCGGAGCACTCGCACCCCTGTCCGGGTTTTTATAATGGGAGAGATAGAGAATGATCATACTGCTAATTCTATAAACTGTGATAAAAAACCTTATATGCCCCCAGGGCATAACTTACAATCCTTGCCCCGAGGGCTGTGGGGGAGGGGTTGTCATCCTTAAAGACCCAATTTCCAAAACGTTCAACTACGTTGAAAAAAGGCTATTTCAAAATTTGATTGGATGTGTTTGGGGAAAAGGTGGGTGTGAGAGGGGGGTTAGCTGCCCTCCAGTCACATTTGACTATTAAAAAGGGCAATAGCCATTTCAATTTTCAATCAAATGAGCCCTTCTTGAAGTTTCTACGACAACGCTTTCTATAAAAAACCTTATATGCCCCAGGGCATAGCTTACAAACCTTGCCCTGAGGGCTGTGGAGGAGGGGTTGTCATCCTTAAAGACCTAATTTCCAAAACATTCAACTACGCTGAACAAAATGGCTATCTCAAAATTGATTGGATGTGTTTGAGGAAAAGGTGGGCTTGAGAGGGGGGTTAGTTGCCCTCTAATCACTTTTGACTATTAAAAAGGGCACTAGCCCTTTCAATTTTCAATCAAATGAGCCTTTTTTGAAGTTTCTAAGACAAAACTTTCTATAAAAATCATATATACCTCCCAGGGCATGACTTACAACCCTGTGGGTTGTGGGGGGGGATTGCCATCCTCAAAGACCTAATTTTCAGAATTGCCAACTACGTTGAACAAAATGAAGGTCTCAAAATTTTGATTGGATATGTTTGGGGAAATGGTGGGCGTGAGAGGGGGGATTAGTTGTTCTCTTCAATCACCTTCGACCATTAAAAAGGGCTCTAGCCTTTTCAATTTTCTAATCGAATGAACACTTTTGAAGTTTCTACAACAACTCCTTCTATAAAAACTTCATATGCCCCCAGGCATAATTTACAACCCTTGCCCTGAGGGCTGTGGGGGGTGGGGGGGGGGGGTTGTGTATCATCCTCAAAGACCTAATTTCCAGAACTTTTAACTACGTTGAAAAAATGGCTATCTCAAAATTTTGATTGTATATGTTTGGGGAAATGGTGGGGTGGGCGTGAGAGGGGGGTTAGTTGCCCTCCAATCACTTTCGACTATTAAAAAGGGCACTAGCCATTTCAATTTCCAATCGAATAAGCCATTTTTGAAGTTTCTACGACAACGCTTTCTATAAAAACCTCATAGGCCCTCAGGGCATATCTTATAATCATTACCCTGAGGACTGTGGGGAGGGGATGTCATCCTTAAAGACCTAATTTCCAAAAATTTCAACTACGTTGAACAAAATGGCTATCTCAAAATTTGATTGGATGTGTTTGGGGAAAGGTGGGCGTGAGAGGGGGGTTAGTTGTCCCTCCAATCCCTTTCGACTATTAAAAAGAGCACTAGCCCTTTAAATTTCCAATCGAATGAGCCCTTTTGAAGTTTCTACGACAAAGCTTTCAATAAAAGCCTTATATGCCCCCAGGGCATAAATTATAACCCTTGCCCTGAAGATTGTGGGGGGAGTTTCCTGCTCAAAGATATAATTTCCAAAAACTCTCAACTACATTGAACAAATTGGCTAATAGCCATTTCCATTTCCAATCGAATAAGCTCATTTTGAAGTTTCTACGACAACACTTTCTATGAAAACCTTATATGCCCCAAGGGCATAACTTATAACCCTTTCCCTGAGGCCTATGGGGGGGGGGGAGTGTTGTCATCCTCAAAGACCTAATTTTCAGAACTTTCAACTACGTTGAACAAAATGGCCATCTCAAAATTTTGATTGGATATGTGATTGCGGAAAAGCTGGGTGTGGGAGGGGGGTTAGTTGCCCCCCAATCACTTTCGACTATTAAAAGGGCAATAGCCTTTAAATTTCCAATCGAATGAGCTCTTTTTAAAGTTTCTACGACAACTCCTTCTATAAAAATCTTATATGCCCCCAGGGCATAACTTACAACCCTTGCCCTGAGGGTGGTGGGGGGGGGGGGTGTCCTCCTCAGAAACATAATTTCTATTTGAAAATCAACTACGCTGAGCAAAATGGCTATCTCAAAATTTGTATTGGATTTGTTTGGGGAAATGGTGGGCGTAGAAGGGGTGTTAGTTCCCTTCCAATCACTTTCGATTATTAAAAAGTGCACAAGACACTCCACTTTCCAATCGAATGAGCCCTTTTCGAAGTTTCTATGACGCTCCTTCAATACGAAGTGAGCTCCTTCAATACGAAGTGCCCTGGTCTAAAGAAAGAAAAAAAATAATACATTGTGCCAACATCGTTCTTTACGTAGGCAGCGCTATTGCGCTACCTATGAATTACGCAAAGGGACCGCTCCATATTGTACGCAGTAATTTAAATTAATTTTAAGACGACTTCATTATTCATGTGTGCTGACGGACTGTCGTCAGCAGAATATGGACGACTCCATAGTGTGCGCGGTAATTTAAACTAATTTTAATACGACTTCATTATTCGTTCACTGTTTTCCTTTCGTTTTATTTTTTTTTTCTTCGAAACAATTTCTCTTTGTTTTCGAATTAGATTCGCTCTTTTATTATCTTAAGGTTATTTTCTTTTATTCTAAGTTGTCTAGCACCAGTAGAATAGTATTTTTTTTGTTTCAAACAGTTCGTGGTAACGAACTGTAAGTAGGGAGCGACACTTAACTAGAGCAATGCGAAGCTTTTTTAAAAGTACTAAAAAACTTCAGCGTGAAGAGCGAAGTGTTGAGGAGGGGCAAAAACCCCTCACAACCATAATAATTTATTTTCATTTTAAGTTTTGATGTTGCTGCTTACTTTCAGCTGAAAAAAACTTGTTTTTTTTTTATTTAATAAGGAGCGACGGTTCTAAGCCAGTCCTGTTTGCACTTCGTTGAAGTAATGGTTCTGAGACTGCTTTAAAGAATTTTTTATTTAATTTAAAGGTCGAATTTTACTGTAAGTCTTTTTTTTATATATTTATAAGTGTTTCTGCCGAGGACGGCCCTTGCATATAGGGTTGAAATATTCATTTGAGTTTTAAGCAAATTTCTCAAAATTTCAAAAATTTCCTTATTGTTTTTCCTATTGTTTGTGTTTACGACTTGTGTCACATGCGTTTTATTGAAAACGAAAATTAGTTTGAACAGCATGATTTTTATTTGTTCAAACATCGACGAAAAAAAAAAAGAAAATCGCGACAATAGTCAAGATTATTGGAAAAAACTAATGAAAGTACACAAATTATTTAATACATAATGATATTACTGTCTGGAAGACTCAGCAATTTTGATTTTCAGTGTTATAATCACAAAAGGCTAATTGTTCAACTATATTTTATTTTCAGAGAAGTGCAAATGAAACCCGGGCTTTGAAAAGTTTAGAGTGCTATTTGATCCATGATGCCACTGGACTTGAGCATAAGAAAACTTCTCTATTTGACCTACTTTTAACTTGTATTAAATAAACTCTGTTTGATGGTTCTTGTATTTGGGACATTAAGAAACAAAAAAACAACAGAAGGTCAGGGTTTTTTTTCTTGCGAAAGAAAAAGCTTTTGAGACATCCAAAAAGCTTTGACATAAAGTTATTTTATGAATGCTACATAAAGGTGTTTTGCTAATTATAACTTTTTCATGTTGGGAGATGTTCGAATCAAAAGTATCAACATTTTTACAAGTTCGGATAAAAATCGAAAATCCAAACCTTATTTTCTTCTGCTTTAAATGTTTCTCAATTTTTTTTAAACATGCCCAAACTTGATGCCCAGTTTTCGAAGCTTGTATCTGGCAACATTGGCAGCAAACAAGCAAAATTTATTAACATATTTGAAAAAAGATCACTTTTCACAAAACATAAATAAAGGATATGAAAACACCATCATCTACCATTGTTTTAATTTAAATTATTTCAGTTCCTCTGCTATATATGCTGAGAAGAGCGGTGGTAGATGTAGATGGCAGATTTTATTTTTTTTTTTATTTTTTGTTTTTTTATTCCACTTCGAATTTACCTTCTTACTATATTAATATATATTCAAAAGTTACTATCAATCTTTGACCACTAGTTTCGCAAATGTATGTTGCAATAGACAAACTTTTCAGTAGTGTTTTTGAAAATTATTTTAATAGAGCTAAGTCAGTACGAATACTTATTTTTGGCGGGAACCAAAGGATAAACTGTCCTGCTTGGCACCAATGGATCTTGGAGTCACTCCCTAGGACCACTTTGATCTGTCAGCTGCAGCTTCCCTGGTGATCTTCAACCAGTCCCAGTCCCATCTCCAACCATGCGTCCGGAAGCCTCCCCATAGTTTGAAATGTTCTTTGAATTTTTGCCAAAGATTCTTCTTCTGTCTTCCCAGTTGTTACCTCCAGGAATGTGCTGGCTCGCATATGAGGACGTCTCAACATGTCGTATCTTTGGGGTGACTCTAGGTATAGCCACAAAGGAGGGGCACATTGTACATCCGAATTGCTTTTTGAATTCAGTATTTTTTTTTTCATCCTTTTTTTCAAAGGATGCAAAAAATCCTTTTTTTTTACATTGTCTTTCAACAATGTACTAGAAAAATTAGAAATGGTTGAAACAAAGGCTTGCGCAGGGGAAAGTTGGGAATGGTTGAAGAGGAAATACCCAAGATGGACCCTGGAGTTCCATCAACCATCCCTCAATGGTTGAGGGAAAGGCTTCCGCTTGCCATCCTTTTTTTTTCCTCCTCAGCACATTTGTTAGACTCGACTTAATAAGGTGTTATTTTTTATGTACACGCCGATCAAAACGAAAGCCAATGATGTCAATAGAATCCAAGGGCATCCAATGAGTTTTCGAGGAAGAAAACCTCTGATCTGTTTTCTGGCAATAGGCTTAAACCTTTTTGCCAAACGACAGTAATTTTTTCTAAACATTAAAAAATGTTCAAATTTGTATACGTTGTCAGTATGTTTAGTATGTCGTTTGCAAAAATAAATTGGTTCAAAGTTAGTTCAAAGATTTTTGTTAATTCCTACAGAGATGTACATTTTCAAAGGAAAGCTACGTTTTCTTCAGCTGTTTGTTCCCTTATGCTTTTAGCTGATTTTTGGCTGATTTTTCACTAACGTTTTCTTTTATTTTAATTTGGCATTCACTACTAAGAAAAACTAATGAGGGTCTTTTTCTTTAAAAATTGAATTCCTGATTTGTCTTGTTTTTAAGATACATTCGGTCGTGTAGGTTTCAGTGTAAGTGGTACTTCAAATTTACTGTATTAATGAACCTGAAACATATGTATGAATTACCTGAAACATCTTTTACACCTGGTTGGCCATCTTACTTGCGGATGGAAGCCAAGTGGACAAAGCGGGTCTCCTTTTCCCATATTTTGACTATATCTAGAATCAAATGTGCAGCATTAGAATATCAACTCATGGGCCGAAATGAAAGGTAAAAATCTTGTGCAAGTCAAGCCGTGTAACCATCTATAGAAACCAAAACTCTACAAGAATAGAAATGTTGATCATCAATATATACAACAATAATGCAAATCTACATTTAAACCCCTCCGTCAATAGCTAGATAACAAAACTTTTTAGTTTCAGTAAAAGCTAGAATAGAACAATAAATAATTCATTTGGCTAGTTCTCATAGATCTGTATAATAATAATTGTTTTTTTTTAGCTATATTGTGTGTGATTATTGGCTGCAAAAAACGCAAATTACTGATGCTGTTTTTTTTTCATTTAAACCTGTCTGTCATCAGAGCATCGCCTCTTATACTGATTTCAGATGTACAGTATCTAATTAAATCTAACATCAATTAATTGTATGTTTTTATATCAAAAGGCCTTGGCTCAAAATTTTTTTTTAAGAAGGAAAAAATCACTCCAGAAAGTAGAGCGACCTTGATTAAAATTGTACCTCTAAGAACAAAATGTCTACAAGTCCTAGATCGGAGAATAGAAGCCCTTTTGTACAAAAAAAGGAGCTTTCACATTTCCTGGAGAAGAATGTTCCCGGAGATCGTACCGAATAAGTGGTCGCAGTTTCGGGAAGGTTCGGGAAGGTACTCATTAGGAAGAAAACTTAAAGTTCTAGTGACCTTTTTAAATAACAAAAGAGGTGTGCCACAGCGAATTCCCGATTCTACCATTTTGTAAACAACAATTTTGGCCTGAAGAATTAGAGCCAAAATGCTATCAAGTGAAAATTATGAGATAGCCAATCAATGACATGAAGTTCTAAAAGATTTTGAAAACCACTTAACAGTGTTATACAGTTTATACAGTAGTATTGATAACTGTTTTCTACGGTAATATGCGTTTATACAGTAATATTGATAAATGTGTTCTACAGTAATATACGTTTATACAGTAATATTGATAACTGTGTTCTAGAGTAATATAAGTTTATACAGTAATATTGATAACTGTGTTTTACAGTAATATACGTTTATACAATAATATTGATAATTGTTCTACAGTAATATACGTTTATACAGTAATATTGATAACTGTTTTCTGCAGTAATATACGTTTATACAGTAATATTGATAACTGTGTTCTACAGTAATATACGTTTATACAGTAATATTGATAACTGTGTTCTACAGTAATATACGTTTATCCAGTAATATTGACGGTTATAGTGTTGTATAGTTGCGCGTCAGCAATTAAGGTGAGCTCAATATATATTTTTAGATGGGGGGGGGGGGGTTAAAATTTAATCTTCCCAAACGCTTCAAAGCTTTCCACAAACACCCCTTCGGATCAATAGGGAGGGAAGTTTATCTCTCAATATTCATTTTACGAATAGATTGACCTAACCGTTAACATAGGTGTTCAGGCGTTGGTAGTTTACCGCTTAAATTGGGAGGGACTGTTTTTTAATATCAAAGCATTGTGATGAATGTCGATTCCGAGCGTAGCGGGTTTTGACGGGGTGTCACCCTCCCGTATACTTGCAAAAAATCCTATCTGGTAGTGTAAAGTACATGCTCCTGGATTAAACCTTGCTATTGATTCATTGTCGTACCAAAGTTTTACTTCGGCGCAAAGGGTCAGCTAACCTCATATTTCGAATAACCCTGAATATGACAGTAAAAAAAATATATGAATTTCATAACTTTTTTCAAGATGAATATAAAGACTAAATCTAAACGAAAATAGTTACCCTATATGTAATAAGAGCAGAGTGTTTGCTACTCGTGTTTAAATGCTTCAAGTATGAACACAAACACCAAAACTGTCTGATAAAAAGTTTGAATTTCTTATCAAAATACTTCAAGAATGAAAAGTTTAAACAAACTCCAAATAGTTTATCTCAAAATGCACTAAAAGTAATAAAAAAAGAAAATTCTGTTTTTCCTGCCACCCAGAAGAACTAAAATCTTTTTAAAACAAAGTTTTTAAAATTTAAGTTTCTAGATTTATTTGTTTATCAGAGTCGATATTACATACAAAGTTATTAGTTTTGGAAATTTTAGATATTAGTACGGCTGAGAGAAGATTTTCCTAAGCAAACAAGGTTAAATAAAAGGGTATAGACCTTTAATTGAGGCTGTTGAGAAAGGAAAACGGTAAGAAAATAATTTTGAGCTCATAATATGCAGAGTAGTTGTAGTTAACGCGTTTTGACCGCAAATCTACTATACTTTACCACCACCACCACCCCCTAATGTGCAAGTATATAGATGAGTACGATGTGTTTTTTTTCCGTTTCTTGATTTTGTCAATGTTGATTCAATTTGCAGGTACATGGGTTTAAACTAGAGTGACGCATGGCAAAAAGAATGGGAAATATATAATTTAGGCTATATATTTGCACATTAGGGGAGTTGGAAGCAAAGTGCAGTGGAATCCCTTTGAAATTTTGTTAACCGCAATTTTTCTGCAAATCATGAAGCAAGAATTGTTTTCTTAAAATGTTTCCTTCTCAACAACCCTAATTCTTGGCTTATACCACAGTTGCACTTGAAAAGGAGGCATCTCACCTTTATTACATATTTATGGTGTCTTCTGCAAAAATTAGGCCCTTCTTAATTCTCACAATGTCAATATATGTTAGCTTATGAAATTCATTTGAGACAGACCTTCTAAGTATGTTATCAGCTTGTTATTTTACGGGTGCCCGCACTTCGGAATAAATAGCTATGCCTTACAATCTCGTAATTGTTCTCCGTTAAAGTTGGGCCTCTGGATAAACATTTATTATGGAACATTCATAGCAGATTGTTTGAAAGATTAAAAGATTCAGATTTTATTCAATTTGAAAATAAAAACTTTTTTAAATCTGTAAGCCATAGTCGAAATAAAAGGGAAACCCAGGAGTATGGATGGTAAGTCAACCCGTCAATATAATGATTAAAAAATAAAGTTATATGACTTGTGCGAACTTGTGACAAACTTGAACATGTAGTGATACTTTACACGCTTGTTTACAAAAAAAAAACAAGATATTCCTTATATTAATTACTTTTTAATAGATGATACGATCAATTTGCCAATAGAACCTCTAGAACAACTTGACGCGGCTTGAAAAAAACTGCAATTTTTTTCCAAAAAAAAAAGAATTCTTTTCTGACTCTCCCTGTAATTTACGCACAAGCAAAAGGGCCACACAAAAGGGCCATGTTAGGTTTTTCTCGTGCGATTCTGGTCACTGCACGTCCTGCACCCTGTCATCCGTTGTAATTCCACTGATCAAACAGTTCGTGGTAACGAACTGCAAGTAAGTAGCGACTCGGCTCAGTAGTAACTTAGATTAAGATTCGTGAAGTTTAATGTTACCTATCAGAAACTACGAGACTGAGAAAATTTGTCTGACTTTTGAAAAAGAGGGGAAACCCCCCCCCCCCGAAAATTCAAGGAATCTTAATGAAAAATCACACCAGCAGATTTAGCGTTTGAAAAACGATTAGAAAGTATATAAAAAAACATTGATAGAAATAAAAAAAATATAGAAATTATTGAGTTTTTTTCAACTGAAAGTAAGGAGCTACATTAAAACTTAAAAACGAACAGAAATTACTCCTTACACAAGGGGCGTTCCCTCTGCTGAATATCCCGCTCTTTGCACTAAGTTTAAGTGTTTCTCCTAATTCACAAAGAATGACTCTGGAAACACAAGGGCTTTAAAAAATTCTGTTCGTTTTAAGTTTTAATGTTGATCCTTACTTTTAGTCGAAAAAACTTGTTTTTTTTTAATTAATTTAATAGAGAGCGACGAGTCCGTGCTTTTTTCACTATCATCCTATAAAACAAACATTTAATGGACTTGAGAAAGGGCTCAGATATAACATTCATGAAGTTGGGCCTCACGACCAACATGAGGGCTCAGTTGGTCATAAATCAAAAGTTGATTGACTGATTTGATCTGACCACAGACCAGATCACTGTACTAACTAAAAACGGGAAGTAGTATACCATCTCTGCTTTCTACAACACCCATGACAGATTAACATAGGGAAATTAGCATTGAGTTTCTACAACGCAAATAGCAGATTAACACAGGGAAATTAACATTGAGTTTCTACAACACCCATATCCGCCCTCCCTTTTCCCATAGAATTCCGAGCACATGCCCTCCCTTTTCCCATAGAATTCCAAGACCATGCCCTCTTTTTCCCATAGAATTCCAAGCACATGCCCTCTTTTTCCCCATAGAATTCCGAGCACATGCCCTCCCTTTTTCCATTGAATTCCGAGCACATGCCCTCCCCTTTTCCATAGGATTCAAGTGCATGCCCTCTGACGTCACGACATCCATAGGGGAATTAGCATTGGATTGTAAATGCAGCCCTGTTACTTCACGCGATACACCCCTGTGTACTTCTGTGAAAATCCCTCTGACACCATGTAACACATCCCTTTGTTTCCTGTGACAAGCCCTCTGACGTCATGTGACACAACCCTTTGTTTTTCTGTGACAAGCCTCTTTTTTTCTATGACAAGCATTCTGACGTCATGTGACACACCTCCTTTTAATTTCGGTGACAAGCCCTCTGACGTCATGTGACACACCCAGCACCTGTTTCTGGGCGAATCATGTCTAGAAACGTTCCCAGTGGTAGAAGTCATATTATTGATCGAGAATCAGTTTCTTTCTGGAAGTGGGACAGTCAACATGAAAATGGATGTTTATACATTATGAATATTGAAAGTGTTGATGCAACGGGACCTAGAGCGCCTAAGGTGGCGGTGAAAACTACAAGGGGTTCCGGCTAACCCTAGAACGGGACAAGATGTCTAATGGATATGTTATAACATTAAGTAAATTCAAGTCTGAAGAACAAATGTGCTTTGTGGCTAAGGTGAATATAGTGCATATACAGAGACTAGAAGATCGATTAAATACGCTGGCAAAATATATTAAAGAGAACAATTTATAGTAAACGGTTAGTCTGTATTTGGTAGTGAGAGTGTTAAAATGGATAGATTTGAGAATCAGAAAATCTTACTTAATCTAGTAAAATTGGAACAATGGTTAGTTTTAGATGATGACTTTCTGGAATTATCTCTTCTAAGAAAAATATTTTCTCGAGAAATGCTTAACGATATAAGGGGAACCGATTCCCCATCTTTGGACTATTGTATGAAACTTCGCCGTCGTGGTCCCCAAGCTTTTACTCAATTTATAGGTATGTTAATTGAGACAAAACAAAATGATATTGTGGTTTCGCTCTTAACCACTACTTAGACGGCCATTTTGTAACGCTCCTCTGAGACATTTTTCTTGTTTGAGAGTCAGTTTCTTTCTGGACGTGGAGCAGTAAACATCGAAAAATGTTTTACACATGTACATTATGCTTGTATACTTTGGGCAGCTGGTCATCCTGTGAGAATTGTACTTTTGCTGATTACTATAATGAAAATGTAAATTATACAATCGACGTAAATAGCATAGAGGGTATGCAGCGCAAATTAAAGACTGTAATTCTTGTCTTGAAGAGATTTGTGACTCTCATAATAGAGGATTCTTATGCTCCAATTGTCACTACGATAAATGCGATCGATGGGAAAATACTTACCCTGGCATGATCGCGAGAAACCACTAAGCATTAGTTCAGTTTCAAACAGTTCGTGGTAACGAACTGTAAGTTAGGAGCGACCCGGCTCAATGGTAACCGAAACTCTAAAAAACGGAATTTTGATACCAATAGATACATCAAAAGAATCAGATTTTAATTCTGATTCCAAATATATAAGTTTCATCAAGTTTAATTTTACCCATCAAAAGTAGGCGCCTGAGAAAATTTGGCTGATTTTCGAGAAAAGGGGGAAAGACCCCCTAAAAGTTATAGCAACTTAATGAAAATCACACCATCATATTCAGTGTATCAGAGAACCCTACTGTAGAGATTTCAAGCTCCTATCTACAAAAATGTGGAATTTTGCATTTTTTGCCAGAAGAAAGATCACGGGTGCGTGTTTATTTGTTTTTTTTTTTTTTTTTTTCTTTTTCCCAGGGTGATCGTATTGATCCAGTGGTCCTAGAATATTGTAGGAGGGCTCATTGGAACGGAAATTAAAAGTTCTAGTGCCCTTTTTAAGTGACCAAAAAAATAGAGGGCAACTAGGCCCCCTCCCAAGCTTATTTTTTTTCCAAAGTCACCCGATCAAAATTTTGAGATAGCCATTTTGTTCAGCATGGTCGAAAATATGATAAATATGTCTTTTAGCATGACTTAATCCCCCGAAGTCCCCAGGGGGAGGGCTAAAAGTTATGAACTTTACCCAATGTTAACAAATAGTATTGGTTATTGGGAAGTATACAGAAGTTTTCAGGAGGTTTTTTTTTCTGGTAGTGGGAGGGAAGGGGGGTCGGGGTTTATTTTGGAGGATCTGTCCATGAAGGAGGTTTTCATGGGGAAGGGAAATTGCCATAAAAGGGGGCGCCGGACTTGCCAGCATTATTTATTGGTTATTGGGTAAGTATACAGACATTTTCAGGAAGGATTTTTTTTCTGGAGGGTGGGACTGGAGGAGGGGGTTACTCGGGAGAATCTTTCCGTGGAGGTAGTTTCTTTGGCGTAGGGGACATTTCTATGAAGGGGGCGCCGGATTTCCAAAGTCACCCGATCAAAATTTTGAGATAGTCATTTTGTTCAGCATGGTCGAAAATATGATAAATATATCTTTTAGCATGACTTAATCCCCCGAAGTCCCCAGGGGGAGGGCTAAAAGTTATGAACTTTACCCAATGTTAACATATAGTATTGGTTATTGGGAAGTATACAGAAGTTTTCAGGAGGTTTTTTTTTTTCTGGTAGTGGGAGGGAAGGGTGGGTCGGGGGTTATTTTGGGGGATCTGTCCATGAAGGAAGTTTTCATGGGGGAAGGGAAATGCCATGAAGGGGGCGCCGGACTTGCCAGCATTATTTATTGGTTATTGGGAAGTATACAGACATTTTCAGGAAGGATTTTTTTTCTGGAGGGTGGGACTGGAGGAGGGGGTTACTCGGGAGAATCTTTCCGTGGAGGTAGTTTCTTTGGCGTAGGGGACATTTCTATGAAGGGGGCGCCGGATTTCCAAGCATTATTTAAAAAACGATCAGAAATTAAATTAAAAAAAAAAAACAAGTTTTTTTCAAATGAAAATAAGAAGCAACATTAGAACTTAAAACGAACAGAAACTATAACATATATGAGGGGGTTCTCCCCCAAGTCAATACCTCGCTCTTTACGCTACAGTTTTTTTAGTGCTTTCAAAGAGCTATCTATTCTAACTAAACGGCCTTTGTTATTCAGAGGTTTGTGAATTAAATTTTTTTTTAACTTTTCAAACAGTTTCGTGGAAACGAACTGTAAGTAAGGAGCGACCCGGCTCAATGGTAACCGAAACTCTAGAAAACGGGTTTTTGATACCAATAGATACATCAAAAGAATCAGATTTCAATGCTGATTTCAAATATATAATTTCAATCAAGTTTAGTGCTACCCATCAAAAGTTACGCGCCTGAGAAAATTTGGCTGATTTTCAAAAATAGGGGGAAAGACCCCCTAAAAGTTATAGAACCTTAATGAAAATCGCACCATCATATTCAGCGTATCAGAGAACCCTACTATAGAGGTTTCAAGCTCCTACCTACAAAAATGTGGAATTTTGCATTTTTTGCCAGAAGAAAGATCACGGATGCGTGTTTATTTGTTTTTTTTGTTTGTTTTTTTTTTTTCCAGGGGTGATCGTATCGACCCAGTGGTCCTAGAATATCGTGGGAGGGCTCATTGGAACGGAAATTAAAGTTCTAGTGCCCTTTTTAAGTGACCAAAAAAAAAATGAAGGGCAACTAGGCCCCCCCTCCCACGCTCATTTTTTTCCCAAAGTCATCCGATCAAAATTTTGAGATAGCCATTTTGTTCAGCATGGTTGAAAATATGATAAATATGTCTTTTAGGATGACTTGATCCCCCGAAGTCCCCGGGGGAGGGCTAAAAGTTATGAACTTTACCCAATGTTAACATATAGTATTGGTTATTGGGAAGTATACAGACGTTTTCAGGAGGGGTTTTTCTGGTAGTGAGGGGGGGGGGGGGTCGGGGGTTATGTTGGAGGATCTGTCGATGAAGGAAGTTTTCATGGGGGAAGGGAAATTTCCATGAAGGGGGCACCGGACTTGCCAGCATTATTTATTGGTTATTGGGGAAGTATACAGACATTTTCAGGAAGGATTTTTTTCTGGAGGATGGGGCTGGAGGAGGGGGTTACTCGGGAGAATCTTTCCGTGGAGGTAGTTTCTTTGGCGTAGGGGACATTTCTATATGAAGGGGCGCCGGATTTCCAAGCATTATTTAAAAAACGATCAGAAATTAAATTTAAAAAAAAAACAAGTTTTTTTTTCAACTGAAAATAAGAAGCAACATTAGAACTTAAAACGAACAGAAATTATAACGTATATAAGGGGGTTCTCCCCTAAGTCAATACCTCGCTCTTTACGCTACAGTTTTTTTTAGTGCTTTCAAAAGAGCTATCTATTCTAACTAAACGGCCTTCGTGATTCAGGGGTTTGTGAATTAAATTTGTTTTTAACTTTTAACGTAAAGAGCGAGGTATTGACTAAGGGGAGAACCCCCTATCATATACGTAATAACATATACGTAATAGAAAAAACAATAAAAAAACAAGCGATATGGCTCAATAGTGATCGAAACTTTTAAAAACGGAATTTTGATGTCAATAAATGTATCAAAAGAATGGGTTTATAATGCTGATTCTAAATATACAAATTTTATTAAGTTTAGTATTACTCATCAAAGGCTACGAGCCTGAGAAAATTTACCCGATTTTTTAAAGAGGGGGGAAACATCCCCTACAAGTGAAAGAATTTTAATGAAAATCACACCGTCAGATTCAGCGTATCAGAAAACCCTATTACATAGGTTTCAAGCTCATATCTGCAAAAATCTGCAACTTTGTATTTTTTGCTAGAAAAAAAAAATATACGTATATATAGAAGTTAGTTACGTAAGTTAATTTGTAAATTACGTCCTAACCAAATTTAGAGACATCCATTTAGCAAAAGAAAAGTAAAATTTTTATGCAAATTTAGTTTACTTATTCAATGACGGTGAGCCAATAAAAGTTGCATTAACTAAAAAACGATCAGAAATTAAATAAAAAAAACAAGTTTTTTAAACTGAAAGTAAGGAGCGACATTAAAACTTAAAACGAACAGAAATTATTCCGTATATGAAAGGGGCTGTCCCCTCCTCAACGCCTCGCTCTTTACGCTAAAGTTTGACTTTGTCTCATAACTTTATTTTTTAAAACAAGAAAAAACTTTAGCGTAAAGAGCGAGGCGTTGAGGAGGGGACAGCCCCTTTCATATACGGAATAATTTCTGTTCGTTTTAAGTTTTAATGTCGCTCCTTACTTTCAGTTTAAAAACTTGTTTTTTTTTATTTAATATTTTTAAGAGACTGGTATCGTCGCGGCTTTAAATTGTTTTGGGAAGAAGAACCTGGTCTACGCTTCAATTGCTGGAATAATAAAAGAGACTGGTTTTTACGACATCGCTGTGAAGATACTGGTTATTATGATTATAAGCCCACAGACTTTTATTTTGGCTGTTACAGAAAGTGATTCTTCATATGAGAATGTTGTATGTGACATTGCTTCAAATAAGCAAAGTGAAACACGTGAATTTTATAATATGAATCAGAGTAGTATTATTGACTTTACAAAGAGATTTAATAAAAGTGAAGTTACACTATATTGTAGGAAATTTGACCCTGACTTTGCACGTCAAGACGAATACAAGTTGAATCCTGACGAGCTGTTACCACTTATCATTTCTGATGATTACCTATACGTAGAAAAATAAATCTAAAGGACACAGTGTTTTGTATATATACAAATTTTATTAATAAACATATTTACATACATTCTTAAAGTGTTTCACTTTTGGGGCAACCGAAATTTATATTATAGAGGTATGAAAGAGTATTTTTAACTAGAAAGTCGTTCAATCAAGGATTGTCGCCATAAATATTGAGAAATTCCATGTAAATATGTCCACGACTTCGAAAAATAAAATATAGTATCGCATGAAACAACAGCTTTTCGTTGACAGATCTTGTACCCGCTTCCGAATTTGAATAATAGATTTACCGCTCTGCTTAATAAAATTTTTAATATGATGTGTGTAGAATTTATACGGTAGGCCAGGCGGATCAAAAAATTCTATATTGCTTCTTGTTTGAAAGATGCATAACTAGTGCCCCGTCTTTACACTCGATGGACTGCTATTAACAATAATAAGGGTATTGTCAACATGTTGAATATGCTCTAGGAAATCTGAAGGTATGCAATAGGATTTATATTTGGACATGTAGGGGTCCATGTTACATACATCGATTAATTGTTTCGTGTTCATGGTGCCAAGTCTAATAAAGCACTGCAGTCAGGGGTAATTTCCCAATAGGTTTCAAATTGATTTAGCGAGATTAATGCAATGATTTCCTCCAGTGGTTTGGCAAAGGTACACTCTAACCATACATTCCCCATCCGGACAATACTCATATCTTGAGTACAGGACAAATCTAATACAATTATGTCATGCGTTTTTACAAATATTTCTTCACTTGTACCATTTTCGAATAATTGAAAATCTCGATCAAGGGATTGCATTGTCAATTCGTAGAGGATCATGTAGGATTTATCAAAGGATAAATTGTAGAGCAGAATTCCATTTACTTTATATACAAGTGATGAAAGTCCAAGCAGTTCAAATTTGATATTATTTCCAGCAGCTCTTAATTTTTCAATTGCCAAAGCAACAGAACTCATAACTTGTTGTTTTCGTACATGGAGTATTGCCGATCAGGCACTACTCCATGCAGCGTCCAGTACATCAGGTGCAGCGTCCAGTACTTTTCGCATAATATAGTTGGACGGTGCGAGTTGTAGTTTTATATCAATCTTTACATTAGGAGGTAGCCATTGAGGCATATCAAATATCTCATGATTTAGTTTCCCAACTAAATGTAAATCTTTAGTTGTCGCCTCTCCAAGAATATTGGTAGTATCAGTATTTGTTTTATATTCATATCCAATTGCCATACCTCTCAACTGTTTGTAAGAGAATGGAGTCATCAACATCAATCGTATATAACTTGCATAGTTTGAAAGATTATTGCTCGTGCTCACCAATGTACCATTTATGTAGACGCTTATTTGACAAAATAAATTGTGTAGTACACAATTTTCGTAGGATAACCCCTCGGCGGCACCTGGTTTTTCATTGTTCGATATTTTAACAATGACATTTAAATCTATAAATGTCGAATGCAAATCAATAAAGTAGTCTTCATTAGAATAAATTTGAAAATGGAAATTTTCAGAGAGCGGTTGTTGCGGGTAAAATTGTTCATAGTATCCATTTTTTACACTGACATCTACATTTTCCGCATTGAAAAGATTTACAGATGAGGTGACTGAAGGGTGATAATCTTTACGTGGTAGAAATGCTATTTTTCTAGGAAAAGAAAAATCCTTTTTGGATCTTTTTATTTTCTTTGATGCTTTACGCTTGAGACTGAGTTACGCTGACTTGAGATTTATGAGTTACGAGGTCCTTATCTCCTTTTTAAACATTTTCTGCGTCCAAAGGATCGTCCCTTCATCCCTCTCATCGCTCTCCCAAGGATCGCACGCTCGACCTGAGATTTGGCATATTACTTTCTTAAATATCTTTCCCAGAGCCCCAATCATGTAATGTAGAGGACGCAAAATCCGCTGCAACCGGTGCAATATATTTTCTAGCCAAGGGTAGTGCAGAGCGAAAAGGCTTAGTAAACCAACTGCCGAGACCGTTAGGTTAGGTTAATTTAGTTTCATACCTCCTCTAGTTGACCTAAAATGGAAAACTTGATACCATTCGCAAAAAAATCTGTTTACTTTCTTTGATAGCATGAATACACTTACGCTATTTTGATTTGGTTAAATTTTTAAGAGCAGAAGTAGCCCCGAAAGTTGAACATGATACCCTCAGTCGTTCTTGGGATACTGCTGAGATGCCTTATTTGGAATTAGCAATATCACAGTGCATTTTGATTTAATCCTAAGGCAACATTTAGTTTTTAAACATAATGATCAAATGGGAGGGTGGGCGTGGGAGTGTGGGAGTGGAAGGGGGATTATTTGCCCCTTAATCACTTTCGACTATTAAAAAGGGCATCAGCCCTTTTTATTTTCAATCGAATTAGCCCCTTTCAAAGTTCCCACGACAACTCCTTCGATACGAAGTGCCCTGGTCTAAACAACAACAACAACAAAAAATATCACTAATCATTTTCAACTATTAAAAAGGGTACTAGCCCGGCGGAAGGTGCCACGGCGGCGGGCAACGAGGCCTGGGAAGGGCGAGGGCCCAGCAGGGCGTTAACAAGAAAAATAAACACTTTACACATTATAAATAAATAAACACTTTACACAGCGAGTATAAAAAGTAAACACTTGAAAATTACCGCTTTGCGCAATGAAAAAAAAAAACTATAGATATAAAACACCGGAAAAAAGGCAGTACCGAGCTCGTGACGGAAAAAAGGCCCTCCTCCCCTCACAGACGGCCCCCTCTCCCCTACCACAGCTATAGAGCTTTCTTCAGACCGAGTTGTTTTCTATAATTTACACATTCAACTCGATCTGAAGTAAGATAGTGGCCATGTGGTAGTACTTTCACACCACCCTCGAGTACTGACATTCGCTCTTGGAGCTAAAGTATTCTCTATGCAGTTCATATAAACACTCATATCGAAGTTTTCCTTTACATAGTCTGATGGCACACCTTTGCAGACTTTTTTGGTAGTCTCATTGTGGGGAAACCCAAACGAACAGAAATTAAATAAACAATCATAGCAAAAACATACAACAGGCAATAATATAAATTAATAAATAGATCTTAAAGCGAGTAATGCTTAGATTAAATATGAATATCAAGCTTAAAACGGAAAAAAAAATCCTATTGAAGTATAAATGAAACTAAAAACTAACAGAAATTAAATTAAATAAACAATCAATGCAAACAAACATACAATAGATATTAATGTAAATTAATAAATAAATCTTAAAACGAGTGAAACTTAAATTGAATATGCAAATCAAGCTTGAAACGAACAAAAATCACCACAAACAAGAGTTTGGGTATGACCTCCTTCTCTCACTGTAAAAGTCTAAAACCTACTTTGTCATTGGCGCTTTACTGAAAATCAATTTTATGACAAATATTTTCTTTTGTGCTTAACATTGAAACTAAAAATTAAAATTATAGTAACATTTTGAACTGATGAGCTTCCTGCATTTAATATTATTAGACATCAAATATTCAGTTTAAATTATCAGCTCTTTTTAAAGCTGTTAAAGGCGAATATAGTTTCCCTAAAAACAACTGTTTTGGATACTGCCTCCTTTCCTAAATGTAAATAAAAACCTAAAGCCTTCTGCGTCATTGGCGCTTAACTGAAAACGGATTATATTACAAAATATTTTCTTTTTCCAGTTCTTACAGTATTGAAAATAAAAATACAATTACAGTGAAATAAATTCTTGAACTGATGGATCTTTCAACAATTAATATCATAAACATCTAATATTTAATTTGATGTTGTTTATACTTTCCAAGACTGTTCAAGACGCATTAGTTTTCAGTAAAGTGTCAATGACGCAGTAGGTTTTAGACTTTTACAGAGAGGGAAGGAGGTCGTACCCAAACTCTTCTTTGTGGTAATTTGTTGTTAGTTTCAAGCTTGATTTGCATATTCAATTTATGTTTCACTCGTTTTAAGATTTATTTATTAATTTACATTAATATCTATTGTATGTTTGTTTGCATTGACTGTTTATTTAATTTCTGTTCGTTTTTAGTTTCATTTATACTTCAATAGGAAAATATTTTTTTCGTTTTAAGCTTAATATTTTATATTCAATCGAAGCATTACTCGCTTTAAGATCTATTTATTCATTTATATTATTACTTGTTGTATGTTTTTGCTATGATTGTTTATTTAATGTCTGTTCGTTTTGGGTTTCATTTATTCTTTAATAGTAATTTCTGGTCGTTTTGAATTTGAATTTTTAAAGGTATTTACATCTGCTGAGCTTAAGTTTAAAATGGCCTTTACTTTTCTTTGAAAAACTTATTTTTTGGAAATTTTTTTTTAATAATTTTTGTTCGTTTTTTTGATTGCAAAAAATTTCAAGTTTTTAAAAATTCCTTATTTCAAAATCAAACTTAACAAAATAAATAAAATATTCATCAAAGTAAAAAAAACTGATATCAAAGTAACAATATCAAAGTAAAAAAAATGGGTTTGTGTCAACCTCGGAGTTTTTATTATCTGATGTTTGAACTATTTTTAACAAAATTGCTATCTCAAAATTTTTATCGGATGGGTTTGGGAAAAGGGCGTGGGAGGAATAGTTTAAGCTTCGGTCTCTTTTGACTCTTTAAAGTTGAACTAGAACTTTCTATTTTCAATCAAATGAGCCCTCTCTGAAGTTTATACGAGTATCACTTCTATAAGAACCATATATATCCCCAGCAGTATAAAACTATCCCTGGGCCTTGGGGGTTTGTGTCGACTATGGAGTTTTAATATCTGATGGTTGAACTATTTTTAATAGAATGGTCACCTGAAATTTTTATCGGATGGGTTTATCAATCCAATACACCCAAACGCGTGGAGGGTGGGAGGGGCTGGTTGCCCTCTGATCTTTTTTCACTCTAGAAAATGAACTACAACTTTTAATTTCCATTCAAATGAACCCTCTCTGAAGTTTATTCAAGCATACCTTCCATAAGAACCATATATGCCCCCAGAGCAATATTTACAACGCCTGCCCTGGTCCAGAGGGGGGGGGGGGGGGGTCGACACAGGAGTTTTTCTTATCTGATCTTTGAACTATTTTTAACGAAACGAACATACGCAAAGAAGTTTTTTGTTACATGATCTTTGAACTATTTTTAACAAAATGGCTACCTCAAATTTTTATCAGATGTATTTGGGGAAAAAGGGCTTGGGTGGGGGAGGCAGTTGCCCTCTGATCACTTTTGACTCTTAAAAAGGGCACAAAAACTCTCGATTTCCAATCGAATGAGCCCCCTGAAGTTTGAAAGAGTCTGAAGTGTCTTAAAAAGGGCACAAAAACTCTCGATTTCCAATCGAATGAGCCCCCTTTGACGACGATCCCTTCTGTATGAAGTGCCTCTGGAAAAAAAAGGAGTGTTGGGGGAGGCTAGCTGCCCTCCAATCACTTTTGACTCTTAAAAAGTGAATTACAACTATCGATTTCCAATCAAAAGAGCACTCTAGGAATTTTATACGAGCATCCCTTCCATAACAACCATATATGCCCCCAGGGCATAACTTACAACACCTACTCCCGGGCCCTGGGGGGCTGTTTTGACACCGGAGTTTTTTGTTATCAGAATTTTGAACTATTTTTAAAAAAATATCTATCTCAAAATGTTATCTGATGCATTTAGGGCGTGGAGGAGGGGGGATAGTTGCCCTCCGATCTCTTTTGACTCTTAAAAAGTGAACAAGAACTTTCAATTTCAAATCAAATGAGCCCTCTCCGAAGTTTATACGAGCATCCCTTCCATAAGAACTATATATGCCCCTAGAGCATTACTCATAATGCCTGTCTCCGGGCCCTGGTGGGTTCCGTCGACACAAGAATTTTTCTTATCTGACCTTTGAACTATTTTTCATGAAATGGCTATTATAAAAATTTTACCCGATGGGCTAGGGGAAAAAAAGGTGTGGGGGGGGGGGGGCTAGTTGCCCTCAGATATCTTTTGACTCTTGAAAGTTGAACTATTATTTCAATTTCCGATCAAATGAGCCCCCACTGAAGTTTATACGAGCATCCCTTTCATAAAAACCATATACGCCCCCAGGACAGCTCTTACAACGCCTATCCCCAGGGCTCTAGGGGGCGTTTTTGTTATCTAATTTTTGAACAATTCAAAAACACTGGCTATCTCAAAATTTGTAGCGGATGGGTTTGGGGAAAAAAGAGCGGGGGGGCTAGTTTAACTCTCTTGACTCTTAAAAAGTGAACTAGAACTTTCAATATCCAATCAAATGAGCCCTCTATGAAGTTTATACGAGCATCCCTTTCATAAGAACCATGCATGCCCTTAGGGCATAACTTAGAACGTCATCCCCTGTGCCCTGGGGCTTGTTTGACAACGGAGTTTTTCTAATCCGACCTTTGAACTATTTTTTTTAACAAGATGTCTATCTCAAAATTTTTATCAGATGGGTTTTGAAAAAGAAGGCGTGGGGGGGATAGCTTCCCTCGGATCTCTTTTGACTATTAAAAAGTGAGCTCGAATTTCCAAAATCCAATCAAATGAGCCCTCTCTGAAGTTTATACGAGCATCCCTTCCATAAGACCCATATATGCCCCCAGGGCATAACTTACAACGCCTGCCCGGGCCCTGGTGGGTTGTGTCAACACACCGGAATATTTGTTATATGATCTTTGAACTATTTTTAACAAAATAGCTATCTTAAAATTTTTATTGGATGCATTTGGGAAAATAGGGTTTAGGGGGGGGGGGTGGGGGAAGCTGGTTACCCTCCAATATCTTTTGACGCTTAAAAAGTGAACTAGAACTTTCAATTTTCAATTAAATGAGCCCTCTCTGAAGTTTATACGACACTGTTGTCTATACAAAACCTTATATGCCCCCAGGGCATAACTTACAACCCTTGCCCTGAGGGTTGTGGGGGAGTTGTCATCCTCAAAGACCTAATTTCCAGAACGTGAAACTACTTTTAATAAAATGGCTGTCTCAAAATTTTGATTGGATGTGTTTGGGGAAAAGGTGGGCGTGAGAGGGGGGTTAGTTGCCCTCAAATCCCTTTCGACTATTAAAAAGGGCACTAGCCCTTTGTATTTCCAAATCAAATGAGCCTTTTTTTGAAGTTTCTACAACACCGCCTTCTATAAAAACCTTATATGCCCCCAGGGTGTAAGTAGAGAGGGGGGTGCTACTCCCCGTACGAACCACGTGGTTTATGGTTTTCTCACTGAGAATGAAAAAACAGGATTTTTCTCACTTGAAAAACAGGATTTTTCTCACTTTTATGGATGTTTCTTGGACGGTTATGTGTGTTGGTCAATTTATTTGATGTTTTTCATGGATGTCAACATCAATTTATGTCTGTTTTATGGTTTTTGTCAGTGAGAATGAAAAAAAAACAGGATTTTTATCACTTTGATGGATGTTTTCTGGATTATTGAGTCTAACGGGGGCAGGGTCAATGACACTTCGTTCAAGATCTTGTTTTTTTGTTGTTGCAAGTGTACACTAGGGGCGAATGTATTGATCTAGGACTCGAGGGGGAAGTGAATTTCCGAGAACTTGATTTACATAATCGGTGGGGAGAATGTATTGATTTACGAAAGGGGAATTAAGAAAAATATAGCTTCTTTGTTGTTTCGGCCAAGTGCACGCTCGGGGCGAATGTTAAGATCCAGGAATAGGAAAACAGGATCACGTGTTTCTAACAGATGATGTCATGATTGATTGATTTGTCACGAAAGGGGAATTAATTTGTTGTTTCTAAGGGGAATTATTGATTCACGAAAGGGGAATTAATTTATTGTTTCCAAGGAGAATTGTCTCCGGGACGAAGTTTATTAATATCTTTGGAGTTCGACCAGAATTGTTTCCGGGGCAAAGTTCATTAATATCTGACAGGTGATGGCAAGGTTAATTGTAACTCCGGCGAATGTTTTGATCTTAGAGATGAAGAGTTTAACGCGGGAAAAGGTTTCTTAGTAATTTCAAATGTGACAGCGCAGGGATGCCAAAAACAAAGGGAACACGATGAAATTACGTTTAGAGATTATTTGGGCGAAACCGTTTTAGACATTTTAGGGAATTATTTCGGCGAAACAGTTAGAGACATTTTAAAAGATGATTTTAGAAGATGTTTTAGAAGAGGATTTGAGTCTGTGGTCGTTATAATACACAAGTTCTATTTGAACAGTGTTGTGAGGTCCTCTACCCCAACCCCAAAGGGCTCCGATCACCATACCCCAACCCAAAGGAAGCCCCCCCCCCAAAAGGGCCCCCGGGCCCCCAAAGGTCCCCCGGGCTCCCAAAGGGTCCCCCGGGGCCCCCCCCCCAAAGGGCCCCCGGCGCCCCAAAGGCCCCTGAGCCCCCATTTTTTTAATACTTTTTTTTTTAAGGCTTTAATATATCTTTTCAGAGCAAGTTCCTTTCTTAATGTCCATCCTAAACCCATTTTACAAGTTGAAGCATCCATCCTTTTCACCCACAACTTTACATTACAGCTTTTTGGATACCTCAACACCAAGAAATACTTTTCAAAGGGCATTTCAGAGCAACTTTTTTTCTTAATGTCCCTTCTAAACCCATTTTACAAGTTGAAGCATCCATCCTTTTCACCCACACTATACTTTACAGCTTTATGGATACCTCAACACCATGAAATACTTTTCAAAAGGCGTTTCAGAGCAAGTTCCTTTCTTAATGTCCCTTCTAAACCTATTTTCCAACTTGAAGTACCCATTCTTTTCACCCACAACTTTACATTACAGCTTTTTGGATACCTCAACACCAAGAAATACCTTTTCAAAAGACATTTCAGAGCAATTTCCTTTCTTAATGCCCATCCTAAACCCATTTTACAACTTGAAGTACCCATCCATTTCACCCAAAACTTTACTTTACAGCTTTTTGCATACCTCAACACCAAGAAATACTTTTCAAAAGGCATTTCAGAGCAAGTTCCTTTCTTAATGTCCCTTCTAAACCTATTTTCCAACTTGAAGTACCCATTCTTTTCACCCAAAACTTTACTTTACAGCTTTTTGGATACCTCAACACCAAGAAATACTTTTCAAAAGACATTTCAGAGCAAGTTCCTTTCTTAATGTCCCTCCTAAACCCATTTTACAAGTTGAAGCATCCATCCTTTTCATCCACAACTTTACTTTACAGCTTTTTGGATACCACAACACAAAGCAATACTTTTCAAAAGGCATTTCAGAACAAGTTCTTCATTTAATGTCCCTCCTAAACCAATTTTACAACTTGAAGTACTCATCCTTTTCAGCCACAACTTTACTTTACAACTTTTTGCATACTCAAAACATCAAGCAATACTTTTCAAAGGTTTTATTATATTTTTCAGAACAAGTTCTTTATGTAATCCCCCTTCTAAACCAATTTTACAAGTTGAAGTACTCATCCTTTTCACCACAACTTTACTTTACGACTTTTTGAATACTCAAAACATCAAGCAATACATTTTCAAAAGGCTTTATTATATTTTTTAGAACAAGTTCTTTATGTAATGCCCCTTCTAAACCAATTTTACAACTTGAAGTACTCATCCTTTTCAGCCACAACTTTACTTTACGAATTTTTGCATACTCAAAGAAACATCAAGCAATACTTTTCAAAAAAGGCATTTTCAGAACAAGTTCTTCACTTAATGCCCCTTCTAAACCAATTTTACAATTTGAAGTACTCATCCCTTTCACCACAACTTTACTTTACGAATTTTTGAATACCACAACATCAAGCAATACTTTTTTCAAAAGGCATTTCAGAACAAGTTCTTCATTTAATGTCCCACCTAAACCCAATTTTACAATTTGAAGTACTCATCCTTTTCACCACAACTTTACTTTACGACTTTTTGAATACCACAATATCAAGCAATACATTTCAAAGGCTTTATTATATTTTTCAGAACAAGTTCTTTATGTAATGCCCCTTCTAAACCAATTTTACAAGTTGAAGTACTCATCCTTTTCACCACAACTTTACTTTACGACTTTTTGCATACCCAAAACATAAAAGCAATACTTTTCAAAAGGCATTTCAGAACAAGTTCTTCATTTAATGTCCCTCCTAAACCAATTTTACAACTTGAAGTACTCATCCTTTTCACCCACAACTTTACTTTATGGCTTTTTGAATATCCATCACCAAGCAATACTTTCAAATGGCTTTTTTACCACAATCATTAAATGTTTACTGAACACACACAAATTTCTCTTAGAAATAATATTTTTCGACAGTGATAACACTTTTTTGTTCGAACTAGCAAGTTTTCTTTACCAAAGATACCAAATTTTTTCTTAGAAGTAACAGAACAAGTTTTTTGATTGTGATAACAACTTTTCTGTCAGAAGTAGCAAGTTTTGCTTAACACTAACAAACATTCTCATCAAAGTAACGACATTTTACCTTAATACTAACATACTTTTACTGAACACACACACAAAGTTCTCTTAGAAATAATATTTTTCGTCAGTGATAACACTTTTTCTGTTCGAACTAGCAAGTTTTCTACCAAAGATACCAAATTTTTTCTTAGAAGTAACATTTTTTGATTGTGATAACAACTTTTCTGTCAGAAGTAGCAAGTTTTGCTTAACACTAACAAACATTCTCATCAAAGTAACGATATTTTACTTTAATACTAACATACTTTTACTGAACACACACACAAATTTCTCTTAGAAATAATATTTTTCGTCAGTGATAACACTTTTTCTGTTCGAACTAGCAAGTTTTCTGTCAAAGATACCAAATTTTTTCATAGAAGTAACATTTTTTGATTGTGATAACAACTTTTCTGTCAGAAGTAGCAAGTTTTGCTTAACACTAACAAACATTCTCATCAAAGTAACGATATTTTACCTTAATACTAACATACTTTTACTGAACACACACAAATTTCTCTTAGAAATAATATTTTTCGTCAGTGATAACACTTTTTCTGTTCGAACTAGCAAGTTTTCTGTCAAAGATACCAAATTTTTTCGTAGAAGTAACATTTTTGATTGTTGTGATAACAACTTTTCTGTCAGAAGTAGCAAGTTTTGCTTAACACTAACAAACATTCTCATCAAAGTAACGATATTTTACCTTAATACTAACATACTTTTACTGAACACACACAAATTTCTCTTAGAAATAATATTTTTCGTCAGTGATAACACTTTTTCTGTTCGAACTAGCAAGTTTTCTGTCAAAGATACCAAATTTTTTCGTAGAAGTACATTTTTTGATTGTGATAACAACTTTTCTGTCAGAAGTAGCAAGTTTTGCTTAACACTAACAAACCTTCTCATCAAAGTAACGATATTTTTACTTAATACTAACATACTTTTACTGAACACACACAAATTTCTCTTAGAAATAATATTTTTCGTCAGTGATAACACTTTTTTCTGTTCGAACTAGCAAGTTTTCTGTCAAAGATACCAAATTTTTTCATAGAAGTAACATTTTTTGATTGTGATAACAACTTTTCTGTCAGAAGTAGCAAGTTTTTGCTTAACACTAACAAACATTCTCATCAAAGTAACGATATTTTACTTAATACTAACATACTTTTACTGAACACACACACAAATTTCTCTTAGAAATAATATTTTTCGTCAGTGATAACACTTTTTCTGTTCGAACTAGCAAGTTTTCTGTCAAAGATACCAAATTTTTTCGTAGAAGTAACATTTTTTGATTGTGATAACAACTTTTCTGTCAGAAGTAGCAAGTTTTGCTTAACACTAACAAACATTCTCATCAAAGTAACGATATTTTACCTTAATACTAACATACTTTTACTGAACACACACAAATTTCTCTTAGAAATAATATTTTTCATCAGTGATAACACTTTTTCTGTTCGAACTAGCAAGTTTTCTACCAAAGATACCAAATTTTTATCGTAGAAGTAACATTTTTTGATTGTGATAACAACTTTTCTGTCAGAAGTAGCAAGTTTTGCTTAACACTAACAAACATTCTCATCAAAGTAATGATATTTTACCTTAATACTAACATACTTTTACTGAACACACACAAATTTCTCTTAGAAATAATATTTTTCATCAATGATAACACTTTTTCTGTTCGAACTAGTAAGTTTTCTACCAAAGATACCAAATTTTTTCTTAGAAGTAACATTTTTTTTATTGTAATAACAACTTTTCTGTCAGAAGTAGCAAGTTTTGCTTAACACTAACAAACATTCTCATCAAAGTAATGATATTTTACCTTAATACTAACATACTTTTACTGAACAAACACAAATTTCTCTTAGAAATAATATTTTTCGTCAGTGATAACACTTTTTCTGTTCGAACTAGCAAGTTTTCTATCAAAGATACCAAATTTTTTCTTAGAAGTAACTTTTTTTTATTGTGATAACAACTTTTCTGTCAGAAGTAGCAAGTTTTGCTTAACACTAACAAACCTTCTCATCAAAGTAACGACATTTTACCTTAATACTAACATACTTTTACTGAACACACACAAATTTCTCTTAGAAATAATATTTTTCGTCAGTGATAACACTTTTTCTGTTCGAACTAGCAAGTTTTCTACCAAAGATACCAAATTTTTTCGTAGAAGTAACGTAGAAGTAACATTTTTTGATGATGATAACAACTTTTCTGTCAGAAGTAGCAAGTTTTGCTTAACACTAACAAACCTTCTCATTAAAGTAACGACATTTTACCTTAATACTAACATACTTTTACTGAACACACACAAATTTCTTAGAAATAATATTTTTTCATCAGTGATAACACTTTTTCTATTCGAACTAGCAAGTTTTCTACCAAAGATACCAAATTTTTTCTTAGAAGTAACATTTTTTTTGATTGTGATAACAACTTTTCTGTCAGAAGTAGCAAGTTTTGCTTAACACTAACAAAACCTTCTCATCAAAGTAATGATATTTTACCTTAATACTAACATACTTTTACTGAACACACACAAATTTCTCTTAGAAATAATATTTTTTCGTCAGTGATAACACTTTTTCTGTTCGAACTAGCAAGTTTCTCTACCAAAGATACCAAATTTTTTTTCTTAGAAGTAACATTTTTTTATTGTAAATAACAACTTTTCTGTCAGAAGTAGCAAGTTTTGCTTAACACTAACAAACATTCTCATCAAAGTAAAGATATTTTACTTTAATACTAACATACTTTTACTGAACACACACAAATTTTCTCTTAGAAATAATATTTTTCATCAGTTAGGTTAACTTAGGTTCTGTTAGCCTACGTACGCGCGCGTTTTAGGCTAACCTAACCTAAGATAACCTAAATAACCTAACTGATTAGCCTAACCTAACCATACTCGCCGGAAAAATCCCCCCATGTCGACTTTTCTGTACCATGCTTTAGTTAGGTTAGGTTAGCTTATCATGAGCGCTCATGATAAGTTAACCTAACCTAACTTAAAAATGGAGAAATGTTTACTAGCTAACCTACACAACTTAGCTAACCTAACCTAACTTAGCTAACCTAATATAACCTAACCAAACACCAACCCAGACATGTAAGCAAATAGATTCAGACATAGAAAAAGAAAAATATTATTTCATTGACGAAAAATATCTAAGAGAAACTTTGTGTGCGTGTTCAGTAAAAGTATGTTAGTATTAAGGTAAAATGTCGTTACTTTGATGAGAAGGTTTCATTAGTGTTAAGCAAAACTTGCTACTTCTGACAGAAATGTTGTTATCACAATCAAAAAATGTTACTTCTACGAAAAAAATTTTTATCTTTGGTAGAAAATTTGCTAGTTCGAACAGAAAAAGTGTTATCACTGACGAAAAATATTATTTCTAAGAGAAATTTTGTGTGTGTTCAGTAAAAGTATGTTAGTATTAAGGTAAAATATATCATTACTTTGATGAGAATGTTTTTTAAAGTTAAGCAAAACTTGCTACTTCTGACAGAAAAGTTGTTATCACAATCAAAAAATGTTTACTTCTAAGAAAAAATTTTTGTATCTTTGGTAGAAAACTTGCTAGTTCGAACAGAAAAAAGTGTTATCACTGACGAAAAATATTATTTCTAAGAGAAAAATTGTGTGTGTTCAGTAAAAGTATGTTAGTATTAAGGTAAAATATCATTTTTTTTGATGAGAAGTTTGTTAGTGTTAAGCAAAACTTGCTACTTCTGACAGAAAAGTTTGTTATCACAATCAAAAAAAATTTTACTTCTATGAAAAAAATTTGGTATCTTTGGTAGAAAACTTGCTAGTTCGAACAGAAAAAAAGTGTTATCATTGACGAAAAATATTATTTCTAAGAGAAAAATTTGTGTGTGTTCAGTAAAAGTATGTTAGTATTAAGGTAAAATATCGTTACTTTGATGAGAAGTTTTGTTAGTGTTAAGCAAAAACTTGCTACTTCTGACAGAAAAGTTTTTATCACAATCAAAAAATGTTACTTCTAAAAAAAAATTTGGTATCTTTGGTAGAAAACTTTTTCTAGTTCGAACAGAAAAAAAAAGTGTTATCATTGACGAAAAATATTATTTCTAAGAGAAATTTGTGTGTGTGTTCAGTAAAAGTATGTTAGTATTAAAGTAAAATATCATTACTTTGATGAGAGGTTTGTTAGTGTTAAGCAAAACTTTTACTTCTGACAGAAAAGTTGTTATCACAATCAAAAAAAAATGTTACTTCTAAGAAAAAAATTTGGTATCTTTGGTAGAAAACTTGCTAGTTCGAATAGAAAAAGTGTTATACACTGATGAAAAATATTATTTCTAAGAGAAATTTGTGTGTGTTTCAGTAAAAGTATGTTAGTATTAAGGTAAAATAACGTCGTTACTTTAATGAGAAGGTTTGTTAGTGTTAAGCAAAACTTGCTACTTCTGACAGAAAAGTTGTTATCATCATCAAAAAATGTTACTTCTAAGAAAAAATTTGGTATCTTTGGTAGAAAACTTGCTAGTTCGAACAGAAAAAGTGTTATCACTGACGAAAAAAATATTATTTCTAAGAGAAATTTGTGTGTGTTCAGTAAAAGTATGTTAGTATAGTATTAAGGTAAAATGTCGTTACTTTGATGAGAAGGTTTGTTAGTGTTAAGCAAAACTTGCTACTTCTGACAGAAAAGTTGTTATCACAATAAAAAAAGTTACTTCTAAGAAAAAATTTGGTATCTTTGATAGAAAACTTGCTAGTTCGAACAGAAAAAGTGTTATCACTGACGAAAAATATTATTTCTAAGAGAAATTTGTGTTTGTTCAGTAAAAGTATGTTAGTATTAAGGTAAGTAAAATATCATTACTTTGATGAGAATGTTTGTTAGTGTTAAGCAAAACTTGCTACTTCTGACAGAAAAGTTGTTATTACAATCAAAAAAATGTTACTTCTAAGAAAAAAATTTGGTATCTTTGGTAGAAAACTTACTAGTTCAAACAGAAAAAGTGTTATCATTGATGAAAAAATATTATTTCTAAGAGAAATTTGTGTGTGTTCAGTAAAAGTATGTTAGTATTAATGGTAAAATATCATTACTTTGATGAGAATGTTTGTTAGTGTTAAGCAAAACTTGCTACTTCTGACAGAAAAGTTGTTATCACAATCAAAAAATGTTACTTCTACGATAAAAATTTGGTATCTTTGGTAGAAAACTTGCTAGTTCGAACAGAAAAAAAAGTGTTATCACTGATGAAAAATATTATTTCTAAGAGAAATTTGTGTGTGTTCAGTAAAAGTATGTTAGTATTAAGGTAAAATATCATTACTTTGATGAGAATGTTTGTTAGTGTTAAGCAAAACTTGCTACTTCTGACAGAAAAGTTGTTATCACAATCAAAAAATGTTACTTCTACGAAAAATTTGGTATCTTTGGTACAAGAAAACTTGCTAGTTCGAACAGAAAAAGTGTTATCACTGACGAAAAATATTATTTCTAAGAGAAATTTGTGTGTGTTCAGTAAAAGTATGTTAGTATTAAAGTAAAATATTCGTTACTTTGATGAGAATGTTTGTTAGTGTTAAGCAAAACTTGCTACTTCTGACAGAAAAGTTGTTATCACAATCAAAAAATGTTACTTCTAAGAAAAAAAAATTTGGTATCTTTGACAGAAATGCTAGTTCGAAACAGAAAAAGTGTTATCACTGACGAAAAATATTATTTCTAAGAGAAATTTGTGTGTGTTCAGTAAAAGTATGTTAGTATTAAAGATAAAATATCGTTACTTTGATGAGAATGTTTTGTTAGTGTTAAGCAAAACTTGCTACTTCTGACAGAAAAGTTGTTTTATCACAATCAAAAAATGTTACTTCTACGAAAAAATTTGGGTATCTTTGGTAGAAAACTTGCTAGTTCGAACAGAAAAAGTGTTATCACTGACGAAAAATATTATTTCTAAGAGAAATTTGTGTGTGTTCAGTAAAAGTATGTTAGTATTAAAAAAAAAAACATCGTTACTTTGATGAGAATGTTTGTTAGTGTTAAGCAAAACTTGCTACTTCTGACAGAAAAGTTGTTATCACAATCAAAAAATGTTACTTCTAAGAAAAAATTTGGTATCTTTGACAGAAAACATGCTAGTTCGACAGAAAAAGTGTTATCACTGACGAAAAAATATTATTTCTAAGAGAAATTTGTGTGTGTTCAGTAAAAGTATGTTAGTATTAAAGTAAAATATCGTTACTTTGATGAGAAGTTTGTTAGTGTTAAGCAAAACTTGCTACTTCTGACAGAAAAGTTGTTATCACAATCAAAAAATGTTACTTCTACGAAAAAATTTGGTATCTTTGATAGAAAACTTGCTAGTTCGAACAGAAAAAGTGTTATCACTGATGAAAAAATATTATTTCTAAGAGAAATTTGTGTGTGTTCAGTAAAAGTATGTTAGTATTAAGGTAAAATATCATTACTTTGATGAGAATGGTTTGTTAGTGTTAAGCAAAAAAACTTGCTACTTCTGACAGAAAAGTTGTTATCACAATCAAAAAATGTTACTTCTACGAAAAAATTTGGTATCTTTGGAAAGAAAACTTGCTAGTTCGAACAGAAAAAAGTGTTATCACTGACGAAAAATATTATTTCTAAGAGAAATTTGTGTGTGTTCAGTAAAAGTATGTTAGTATTAAAGGTAAAATATCGTTACTTTGATGAGAAGGTTTGTTAGTGTTAAGCAAAACTTGCTACTTCTGACAGAAAAGTTGTTATCACAATAAAAAAATGTTACTTCTAAGAAAAAAATTTGGTATCTTTGATAGAAAACTTGCTAGTTCGAACAGAAAAAAGTGTTATCACTGACGAAAAATATTATTTCTAAGAGAAATTTGTGTGTTGTTCAGTAAAAGTATTAGTTAGTATTAAGGTAAAATATCATTACTTTGATGAGAATGTTTGTTAGTGTTAAGCAAAAACTTGCTACTTCTGACAGAAAAGTTGTTATCACAATCAAAAAATGTTACTTCTAAGAAAAAATTTGGTATCTTTGGTAGAAAACTTGCTAGTTCGAAACAGAAAAAGTGTTATCATTGATGAAAAAATTATTATTTCTAAGAGAAATTTGTGTGTGTTCAGTAAAAGTATGTTAGTATTAAGGTAAAATATCATTACTTTTGATGAGAATGTTTGTTAGTGTTAAGCAAAACTTGCTACTTCTGACAGAAAAGTTGTTATCACAATCAAAAAAATGTTACTTCTAAGAAAAAATTGGTATCTTTGGTAGAAAACTTGCTAGTTCGAACAGAAAAAAAAAAAAAAGTGTTATCACTGATGAAAAATATTATTTCTAAGAGAAATTGTGTGTGTTCAGTAAAAGTATGTTAGTATTAAGGTAAAATATCATTACTTTGATGAGAATGTTTGTTAGTGTTAAGCAAAACTTGCTACTTCTGACAGAAAAGTTGTTATCACAATCAAAAAATGTTACTTCTACGAAAAAAAATTTTGTATCTTTGACAGAAAAAAAACTTGCTAGTTCGAACAGAAAAAAAAACGTGTTATCACTGACGAAAAATATTATTTCTAAGAGAAATTTGTGTGTGTTTCAGTAAAAGTATGTTAGTATTAAGGTAAAATATCATTACTTTGATGAAATGTTTGTTAGTGTTAAGCAAAACTTGCTACTTCTGACAGAAAAGTTGTTATCACAATCAAAAAATGTTACTTCTACGAAAAAATTTGGTATCTTTGACAGAAAACTTGCTAGTTCGAACAGAAAAAGTGTTATCACTGACGAAAAATATTATTTCTAAGAGAAATTTGTGTGTGTTCAGTAAAAGTATGTTAGTATTAAGGTAAAATATCGTTACTTTGATGAGAATGTTTGTTAGTGTTAAGCAAAACTTGCTACTTCTGACAGAAAAGTTGTTATCACAATCAAAAAAAAGAAATGTTACTTCTACGAAAAAAAAGGTATCTTTGACAGAAAACTTGCTAGTTCGAACAGAAAAAGTGTTATCACTGACGAAAAATATTATTTCTAAGAGAAATTTGTGTGTGTTCAGTAAAAGTATGTTAGTATTAAGGTAAAATATCGTTACTTTGATGAGAAGGTTTGTTAGTGTTAAGCAAAACTTGCTACTTCTGACAGAAAAGTTGTTATCACAATCAAAAAATGTTACTTCTACGAAAAAAAATTTGGTATCTTTGGTAGAAAACTTGCTAGTTCGAACAGAAAAAGTGTTATCACTGATGAAAAATATTATTTCTAAGAGAAATTTGTGTGTGTTCAGTAAAAGTATGTTAGTATTAAGGTAAAATATCGTTACTTTAATGAGAAGGTTTGTTAGTGTTAAGCAAAACTTGCTACTTCTGACAGAAAAGTTGTTATCACAATCAAAAAATGTTACTTCTAAGAAAAAATTTGGTATCTTTGGTAGAAAACTTGCTAGTTCGAACAGAAAAAAGTGTTATCACTGACGAAAAATATTATTTCTAAGAGAAATTTGTGTGTGTTCAGTAAAAGTATGTTAGTATTAAGGTAAAATATCATTACTTTGATGAGAATGTTTGTTAGTGTTAAGCAAAACTTGCTACTTCTGACAGAAAAGTTGTTATCACAATCAAAAAATGTTACTTCTACGAAAAAATTTGGTATCTTTGGTAGAAAACTTGCTAGTTCGAGTTCGAACAGAAAAAGTGTTATCACTGACGAAAAATATTATTTCTAAGAGAAATTTGTGTGTGTTCAGTAAAAGTATGTTAGTATTAAGGTAAAATATCGTTACTTTGATGAGAATGTTTGTTAGTGTTAAGCAAAACTTGCTACTTCTGACAGAAAAGTTGTTATCACAATCAAAAAAATGTTACTTCTACGAAAAAATTTTGGTATCTTTGATAGAAAACTTGCTAGTTCGAACAGAAAAAGTGTTATCACTGACGAAAAATATTATTTCTAAGAGAAATTTGTGTGTGTTCAGTAAAAGTATGTTAGTATTAAGGTAAAATATCATTACTTTGATGAGAAGGTTTGTTAGTGTTAAGCAAAACTTGCTACTTCTGACAGAAAAGTTGTTATCACAATCAAAAAAAATGTTACTTCTAAGAAAAAATTTGTATCTTTGGTAGAAAAACTTGCTAGTTCGAACAGAAAAAGTGTTATCACTGACGAAAAATATTATTTTCTAAGAGAAATTTGTGTGTGTGTTCAGTAAAAGTATGTTAGTATTAAAGTAAAATATCGTTACTTTGATGAGAATGTTTGTTAGTGTTAAGCAAAACTTGCTACTTCTGACAGAAAAGTTGTTATCACAATCAAAAAAAAATGTTACTTCTATGAAAAAATTTGGTATCTTTGACAGAAAACTTGCTAGTTCGAAACAGAAAAAGTGTTATCACTGACGAAAAATATTATTTCTAAGAGAAATTTGTGTGTGTTTCAGTAAAAGTATGTTAGTATTAAAGTAAAATATCGTTACTTTGATGAGAAGTTTGTTAGTGTTAAGCAAAACTTGCTACTTCTGACAGAAAAGTTGTTATCACAATCAAAAAAAATGTTACTTCTACGAAAAAATTTGGTATCTTTGGTAGAAAACTTGCTAGTTCGAACAGAAAAAGTGTTATCACTGATGAAAAATATTATTTCTAAGAGAAATTTGTGTGTGTGTTCAGTAAAAGTATGTAGTATTAAGGTAAAATGTCGTTACTTTGATGAGAAGTTTGTTAGTGTTAAGCAAAACTTGCTACTTCTGACAGAAAAGTTGTTATCACAATCAAAAAAGTTACTTCTACGAAAAAAATTTGGTATCTTTGACAGAAAACTTGCTAGTTCGAACAGAAAAAGTGTTATCACTGACGAAAAATATTATTTCTAAGAGAAATTTGTGTGTGTTCAGTAAAAGTATGTTAGTATTAAGGTAAAATATCGTTACTTTGATGAGAAGGTTTGTTAGTGTTAAGCAAAAACTTGCTACTTCTGACAGAAAAGTTGTTATCACAATCAAAAAAATGTTACTTCTACGAAAAAATTTGGTATCTTTGATAGAAAACTTGCTAGTTCGAACAGAAAAAAAGTGTTATCACTGACGAAAAATATTATTTCTAAGAGAAATTGTGTGTGTTCAGTAAAAGTATGTTAGTATTAAGGTAAAATATCATTACTTTTTGATGAGAAGTTTTTTTAGTGTTAAGCAAAACTTGCTACTTCTGACAGAAAAGTTGTTATCACAATCAAAAAAATGTTACTTCTACGAAAAAATTTGGTATCTTTGGTAGAAAACTTGCTAGTTCGAACAGAAAAAAAAAAGTGTTATCACTGATGAAAAATATTATTTCTAAGAGAAATTTGTGTGTGTTCAGTAAAAGTATGTTAGTATTAAGGTAAAATATCATTACTTTGATGAGAATGTTTGTTAGTGTTAAGCAAAACTTGCTACTTCTGACAGAAAAGTTGTTATCACAATCAAAAAATGTTACTTCTACGAAAAAATTTGGTATCTTTGTTAGAAAACTTGCTAGTTCGAACAGAAAAAAAAAGTGTTATCACTGATGAAAAATATTATTTCTAAGAGAAATTTGTGTGTGTTCAGTAAAAGTATGTTAGTATTAAGGTAAAATATCGTTACTTTGATGAGAATGTTTGTTAGTGTTAAGCAAAACTTGCTACTTCTGACAGAAAAGTTGTTATCACAATCAAAAAAAATGTTACTTCTACGAAAAAAAATTTGGTATCTTTGACAGAAAAAAACTTGCTAGTTCGAACAGAAAAAGTGTTATCACTGACGAAAAATATATTTTCTAAGAGAAATTTGTGTGTGTTCAGTAAAAGTATGTTAGTATTAAAGTAAAATATCGTTACTTTGATGAGAATGTTTGTTAGTGTTAAGCAAAACTTGCTACTTCTGACAGAAAAGTTGTTATCACAATCAAAAAAATGTTACTTCTATGAAAAAATTTGGTATCTTTGACAGAAAACTTGCTAGTTCGAACAGAAAAAGTGTTATCACTGACGAAAAATATTATTTCTAAGAGAAATTTGTGTGTGTTCAGTAAAAGTATGTTAGTATTAAAGTAAAATATCGTTACTTTGATGAGAATGTTTGTTAGTGTTAAGCAAAACTTGCTACTTCTGACAGAAAGTTGTTATCACAATCAAAAAATGTTACTTCTATGAAAAAATTTGGTATCTTTGACAGAAAACACTGCTAGTTCGAACAGAAAAAGTGTTATCACTGACGAAAAATATTATTTCTAAGAGAAATTTGTGTGTGTTCAGTAAAAGTATGTTAGTATTAAAGTAAAAATATCGTTACTTTGATGAGAATGTTTGTTAGTGTTAAGCAAAACTTGCTACTTCTGACAGAAAAGTTGTTATCACAATCAAAAAAAAGTTTACTTCTACGAAAAAAAAAAATTTGGTATCTTTGGTAGAAAACTTGCTAGTTCGAACAGAAAAAGTGTTATCACTGATGAAAAATATTATTTCTAAGAGAAATTTGTGTGTGTTCAGTAAAAGTATGTTAGTATTAAGGTAAAATATCATTACTTTGATGAGAAATGTTTTGTTAGTGTTAAGCAAAACTTGCTACTTCTGACAGAAAAAAGTTGTTATCACAATCAAAAAAAGTTACTTCTACGAAAAAATTTGGTATCTTTGACAGAAAACTTGCTAGTTCGAACAGAAAAAAAAGTGTTATCACTGATGAAAAATATTATTTCTAAGAGAAATTTGTGTGTGTTCAGTAAAAGTATGTTAGTATTAAGGTAAAATATCATTACTTTGATGAGAATGTTTGTTAGTGTTAAGCAAAACTTGCTACTTCTGACAGAAAAGTTGTTATCACAATCAAAAAATGTTACTTCTAAGAAAAAATTTTGGTATCTTTGGTACAGAAAACTTGCTAGTTCGAACAGAAAAAAAGTGTTATCACTGACGAAAAATATTATTTCTAAGAGAAATTTGTGTGTGTTTCAGTAAAAGTATGTTAGTATTAAAGTAAAATATCGTTACTTTGATGAGAATGTTTGTTAGTGTTAAGCAAAACTTGCTACTTCTGACAGAAAAGTTGTTATCACAATCAAAAAATGTTACTTCTATGAAAAAAATTTGGTATCTTTGACAGAAAACTTGCTAGTTCGAACAGAAAAAGTGTTATCACTGACGAAAAAATTATTTCTAAGAGAAATTTGTGTGTGTTCAGTAAAAGTATGTTAGTATTAAAGTAAAATATCGTTACTTTGATGAGAATGTTTGTTAGTGTTAAGCAAAACTTGCTACTTCTGACAGAAAAGTTGTTATCACAATCAAAAAAATGTTACTTCTATGAAAAAATTTGGTATCTTTGACAGAAAACTTGCTAGTTCGAACAGAAAAAGTGTTATCACTGACGAAAAATATTATTTCTAAGAGAAATTTGTGTGTGTTTCAGTAAAAGTATGTTAGTATTAAAGTAAAATATCGTTACTTTGATGAGAAGATTTGTTAGTGTTAAGCAAAACTTGCTACTTCTGACAGAAAAGTTGTTATCACAATCAAAAAATGTTACTTCTAAGAAAAAATTTGGTATCTTTGATAGAAAACTTGCTAGTTCGAACAGAAAAAGTGTTATCACTGATGAAAAATATTATTTCTAAGAGAAATTTGTGTGTGTTCAGTAAAAAGTATGTTAGTATTAAGGTAAAATATCGTTACTTTTATGAGAAGTTTGTTAGTGTTAAGCAAAACTTGCTACTTCTGACAGAAAAGTTGTTATCACAATCAAAAAATGTTACTTCTACGAAAAAATTTGGTATCTTTGACAGAAAAACTTGCTAGTTCGAACAGAAAAAGTGTTATCACTGACGAAAAATATTATTTCTAAGAGAAATTTGTGTGTGTTCAGTAAAAGTATGTTAGTATTAAAGTAAAATATCGTTACTTTGATGAGAATGTTTGTTAGTGTTAAGCAAAACTTGCTACTTCTGACAGAAAAGTTGTTATCACAATCAAAAAATGTTACTTCTATGAAAAAATTTGGTATCTTTGACAGAAAACTTGCTAGTTCGAACAGAAAAAGTGTTATCACTGACGAAAAATATTATTTCTAAGAGAAATTGTGTGTGTTCAGTAAAAGTATGTTAGTATTAAAGTAAAATATCGTTACTTTGATGAGAATGTTTGTTAGTGTTAAGCAAAACTTGCTACTTCTGACAGAAAAGTTGTTATCACAATCAAAAAATGTTACTTCTAAGAAAAAATTTGGTATCTTTGGTAGAAAACTTGCTAGTTCGAACAGAAAAAGTGTTATCACTGACGAAAAATATTATTTCTAAGAGAAACTTTGTGTGTGTTTTCAGTAAAAGTATGTTAGTATTAAGGTAAAATGTCGTTACTTTGATGAGAATGTTTGTTAGTGTTAAGCAAAACTTGCTACTTCTGACAGAAAAAAGTTGTTATCACAATCAAAAAAATGTTACTTCTAAGAAAAAATTTGGTATCTTTGGTAGAAAACTTGCTAGTTCGAAACAGAAAAAGTGTTATCACTGTCGAAAAATATTATTTCTAAGAGAAATTGTGTGTGTTTCAGTAAAAATTTAATAAAAAAGCCATTTGAAAGTATTGCTTGGTGTTGGGATATTCGAAAAGCCATAAAGTAAAGTTGTGGGTGAAAAGGATGAGTACTTCAAGTTGTAAAATTGGTTTAGGAGGGACATTAAATGAAGAACTTGTTCTGAAATGCCTTTTGAAAAGTATTGCTTTATGTTTTGGGTATGCAAAAAGTCGTAAAGTAAAGTTGTGGTGAAAAGGATGAGTACTTCAACTTGTAAAATTGGTTTAGAAGGGGCATTACATAAAGAACTTGTTCTGAAAAATATAATAAAGCCTTTGAAATGTATTGCTTGATATTGTGGTATTCAAAAAGTCGTAAAGTAAAGTTGTGGTGAAAAGGATGAGTACTTCAAATTGTAAAATTGGTTTAGGTGGGACATTAAATGAAGAACTTGTTCTGAAATGCCTTTTGAAAAGTATTGCTTGATGTTGTGGTATTCAAAAATTCGTAAAGTAAAGTTGTGGTGAAAGGGATGAGTACTTCAAATTGTAAAATTGGTTTAGAAGGGGCATTAAGTGAAGAACTTGTTCTGAAATGCCTTTTGAAAAGTATTGCTTGATGTTTTGAGTATGCAAAAATTCGTAAAAGTAAAGTTGTGGCTGAAAAGGATGAGTACTTCAAGTTGTAAAATTGGTTTAGAAGGGGCATTACATAAAGAACTTGTTCTGAAAAATATAATAAAGCTTTTGAAATGTATTGCTTGATGTTTTGAGTATGCAAAAAGTCGTAAAGTAAAGTTGTGGTGAAAAGGATGAGTACTTCAAATTGTAAAATTGGCTTAGAAGGGGCATTATATAAAGAACTTGTTTTAAAAAATATAATAAAGCCCTTTTGAAAAGTATTGCTTGATGTTGTGGTATTCAAAAATTCGTAAAGTAAAGTTGTGGTGAAAAGGATGAGTACTTCAACTTGTAAAATTGGTTTAGAAGGGGGATTACATAAAGAACTTGTTCTGAAAAATATAATAAAACCTTTGAAAAGTATTGCTTGATGTTTTGAGTATGCAAAAAGTTGTAAAGTAAAGTTGTGGCTGAAAAGGATGAGTACTTCAAGTTGTAAAATTGGTTTAGGAGGGACATTAAATGAAGAACTTGTTCTGAAATGCCTTTTGAAAAGTATTGCTTTGTGTTGTGGTATCCAAAAAGCTGTAAAGTAAAGTTGTGGATGAAAAGGATGGATGCTTCAACTTGTAAAATGGGTTTAGGAGGGACATTAAGAAAGGAACTTGCTCTGAAATGTCTTTTGAAAAGTATTTCTTGGTGTTGAGGTATCCAAAAAGCTGTAAAGTAAAGTTTTGGGGTGAAAAGAATGGGTACTTCAAGTTGGAAAATAGGTTTAGAAGGGACATTAAGAAAGGAACTTGCTCTGAAATGCCTTTTGAAAAGTATTTCTTGGTGTTTGAGGTATCCAAAAAGCTGTAAAGTAAAGTTGTGGGTGAAAAGGATGGGTACTTCAAGTTGTAAAATGGGTTTAGAAGGGACATTAAGAAAGGAAATTGCTCTGAAATGCCTTTTGAAAAGTATTTCTTGGTGTTGAGGTATCCAAAAAGCTGTAATGTAAAGTTGTGGGTGAAAAGGATGGGTACTTCAACTTGTAAAATGGGTTTAGAAGGGACATTAAGAAAGGAACTTGCTCTGAAACGCCTTTTGAAAAGTATTTCATGGTGTTGAGGTATCCAAAAGCTGTAAAGTATAGTTGTGGGTGAAAAGGATGGATGCTTCAACTTGTAAAATGGGTTTAGAAGGGACATTAAGAAAAAAAATCAAGTTGCTCTTTGAAATGCCCTTTGAAAAGTATTTCTTGGTGTTGAGGTATCCAAAAAGCTTAATGTAAAGTTGTGGGTGAAAAGGATGGATGCTTCAACTTGTAAAAATGGGTTTAGGAACGACATTAAGAAAGAAACTTGCTCTGAAAACATATAGTAAAGCCTTAAAAAAAAGTATTAAAAAATGGGGGCTCTAGGGGGTTTCGCCGGGGTCCTTTTCCCGGGGGACCCTTTGGGAGCTAAAACGGGGGCCCTTTGGGGTAGGCCGGGGGCTTCCTTTGGGTTGGGGTATGGTTCATCGGAGACCTTTGGGGTTGGGGTAGAGGACCTCACAACACTGTTCAAATAGAACTTGTGTATTATAACGACCACACTCAAAACCTTTCTAAAACATCTTCTAAAATCATCTTTTAAAATGTCTCTTTTCCCATTCGCCGTTAAACTCTTGTTTTTTTGGCATCCCTGCGCTGTCACATCTCCTTTTCCCGCGTTAGATCAAAACATTCGCCGGAGTTACAATTAACCTTGCCATCACCTGTCAGATATTAATAAAATTTGCCCCGGAAACAATTCTGGTCGAACTCCAAAGATATTAATAAACTTCGTCCCGGAGACAATTCTCCTTGGAAACAATAAATTAATTCCCCTTTCGTGAATCAATAATTCCCCTTAGAAACAACAAATTAATTCCCATTTCGTGACAAATCAATCAATCATGACTTCATCTGTTAGAAACACGTGATCCTGTTTTCCTATTCCTGGATCTTAACTTTCGCCCCGAGCGTGCACTTGGCCAAAACAACAAAGAAGCTATATTTGTTTCTTAATTCCCCTTTCGTAAATCAATACGTTCTCCCCACCGATTATGTAAATCAAGTTCTCGGAAATTCACTTCCCCCTCGAGTCCTAGATCAATACATTCGCCCCTAGTGTACACTTGCAACAACAACAAAACAAGATCTTGAACGAAGTGTCATTGACCCTGCCCCCGTTAGACTCAATAATCCAGAAAACATCCATCAAAGTGAGAAAAATCCTGTTTTTCATTCTCACTGACAAAAACCATAAAACAGACATAAATTGATGTTGACATCCAAGAAAAACATCAAATAAATTGACCAACACACATAACCGTCCAAGAAACATCCATAAAAGTGAGAAAATCCTGTTTTTCAAGTGAGAAAAATCCTGTTTTTTCATTCTCAGTGAGAAAACCATCTCCCTAGGGACTCTATGCCCATATATGGAGCCCCGTCACGAGTCGGACCCCCCTTTCTACTGGTGTAACTTAAAACCCTTGCCTTGAGGGTTGTGGGGGAGTGTCCTCCTCAAAAACATATTTTCTATCTGAAAATCAACTACGCTAAACAAAGTGGCTATCTCAAAATTTTGATTGGATGTGTTTGGGGGAATGATGGGCGGTGGGGGGAGCTAGTTGCCCTCCAATAACTTTCGACTATTAAAACACTAGCCCTCTGAATTTCCAATCGAATGAGCCTTTTTTAAGTTTCTACCAACAAAGCCTTCTATAAAAACCTTATATGCCCCCAGAGCATAAATTAAAATCCTTGCCCTGAGGGTCTTGGGGGAGTGTCTTCCTCAAAAACATATTTCTATCGGGAAATCAACTACGCTGAACAAAATGGCCATCTCAAAATTTTGATTGGATGTGTTTGAGGAGATGATGGGCGTGAGGGGGGGGAGGGCTAGTTGCCCTCCAACCACTTTCGACTATTAAAAAGGGCACTAGCCCTTTAAATTTCCAATCGAATGAGCCTGTTTTGAAGTTTCTACTACAACGCCTTCTATAAAGACCTTATAGGCCCCGGGGCATAACTTAAAACCCTTGCCCTGCGGGTTGTGGGGGAGTGTCCTCCTCAAAAATATATTTTCTATCTGGAAATCAACTACGCTGAACAAAATGGCTATCTCAAAATTTTGATTGGATGTGTTTGGCGGATGATGGGCGTGGGGGGCTAGTTGCCTTCCAATCACTTTCGACTATTAAAAAGAGCACTAGAACTCTCGATTTCCAATCGAGTGAGCCTTTTTTGAAGTTTCCACGACAACGCCTTCTATAAAAACTTTATATGCCCCCAGGGCATAACTTAAAACCCTTGCCCTGAGGGTTGTGGGGGAGTGTCCTTCTTAAACACATATTTCCTATCTGGAAATCAACTACGCTGAACAAAATGGCTATCTCAAAATTTTGATTGGATGTTTTTGGGGAAATGATGGGTGTGAGGGGGGGCTAGTTGCCCTCCAATCACTTTCGACTATTAAAAAGGGCATTAGCCCTTTGAATTTTTCAATCGAATGAGGCTGTTTTGAGGTTTCTACGACAACGCCTTCTATAAGACCTTATATGTCCCCATGGCATAACTTAAAATTCTTGCCCTGAGGGTTGTGGGGGAGTGTCCTTCCCAAAAATATATTTTCTATCTAGAAATCAACTACGCTGAACAAAATGGCTATCTCAAATTTTGATTGGATGTTTTTGGGGAAATGATGGGTGTGAGGGGGGGCTAGTTGCCCTCCAATCACTTTCGACTATTAAAAAGGGCATTAGCCCTTTGAATTTTTCAATCGAATGAGCCTGTTTTGAGGTTTCTACGACAATGCCTTCTATAAAACCTTATATGTCCCCATGGCATAACTTAAAATCCTTGCCCTAAGGGTTGTGGGGGAGTGTCCTCCCCAAAAATATATTTTCTATCTGGAAATCAACTACGCTGAACAAATTGGCTACCTCAAAATTTTGATTTGATGTGTTTGGGGGATGATGGGCGTGGGGAGGGGGGCTAGTTGCCCTCCAATCACTTTCGACTATTAAAAAGGGCACTAGAACTCTTGATTTCCAATCGAATGAGCCTTTTTTGAAGTTTCTACGACAACACCTTCTATAAAAACCTTATATGCCCCCAGGGCATAACTTAAAACCCTTGCCCTGAGGGTTGTGGGGGAGTGTCCTCCTCAAAAACATATTTTTTTTTATCTGGAAATCAACTACGCTGAACAAAATGGCTATCTCAAAATTTTGATTTGATGTGTTTGGGGGATGATGGGCGTGGGGGGCTTGTTGCCTTCCAATCATTTTCGACTATTAAAAAAAGGCACTAGCGCTTTGAATTTCCAATCGAATGAGCCTGTTTTGAAGTTTCTACGACAACACCTTCTATAAAAACCTTATATGCCCCCAGGGCATAACTTAAAACCCTTGCCCTGAGGGTTGTGGGGGAGTGTCCTGCTCAAAAATATATTTTCTATCTGGAAATCAATTACGCTGAACAAAATGGCTATCTCATAATTTTGATTGGATACGTTAGGGGGAATGATGGGCATGGGGGGGATAGTTACCCTCCAATAATTTTCGACTATTGAAAAGGGCATTAGAACTCTCGATTTCCAATCGAATGAGCCCCATTTGAAGTTTTTACGACGACTCCTTTCATATGAAAGTGACTCTGAAAAAAAAACAACAATAATAAATAAATTAAAAAACAATGGAGCCGTATGGCCTTTACTATAAACAACGCCCAGTGGAATGAGTTTTTTTTTTGGGGGGGGGGGGGGGGGGGGCATAGGGAAAAACCCTGACACTACAAAAAAATTTAATAAAAAAAAGTGACTTACTTTATTGTATGAGTTATCCATAATTTTAGATACGTGTTGTGTCTTCAACTAGTTACAAAAGACTGATGAAAAAATGTCCTTATCCTGCCTATTTATAGCGTACTCAGAACACATGGGGATCTTTGAAGGGAAAGTTCTCTATGGCTTTTAATAGAAAAGCATCGGGGGGGACTCTACCACCTGGGGAGGTATGTTTTTGCCTATAAAAGCATCGTGGCTGACTTCTAGCGCCTGGGGAGATATGTTTGGACATGTAAACGGGGGAAAAACATCGCGGGGGACTTCTAGCACCTAAGGAATTTTTACCTAATAACAAGATGTGTGCCTGAAATACACAGTTGTGTCATAGAAAATCAAAAGGGGTGTGTCACATGACGAAATATGCGCTTGAAATCTTGCCTAGAAACAGGGGCGAGGAGCTCCCCATATTATTAAACCTTGTGTATTATACCGACCACATTCCAAGTAATTATTTCATAGCATCTGAGAATCTTGTCAAGCGAGATTTTACATAAATGCAGATGACGTCAGAGGGCATGCCGTAGAAATCCTGTAGAAAAAGGGAGGGCATGTCGTAGAAATACTATGGGAAAAGGGAGGGTATGTCTTTGAAATCCTATGGGAAAAGGGATATGGGCGTTGTAGAGACTCAATGCTAATTTCCCTATGTTAATCTGCTATGTACATTAAAGTAACTTAATGCTAATTTCCCTGTGTTAATCTGGTATGGGTGTTGTAAAAAGCAGAGATGGGATACTACTATGGGATGACAACGAGCATGATCCGTGTCTAAATCAAAAGATGCTTTGGTCTGCATAGTTCTTGTCTGGATAAATGGAATGCCTTAAGCACAGTTCCGGGGACTGACCCTCTAGTCCTCACTTCATAAGCATAAACACGTTGGCTTATTTTATCATTCCGGTATCATTTAAAGAGCATGAAAAGAGAGTCCTTGAGGCCAGATCCAACCATTTGCATCAATATATATGTTGCGCCTCTTATATGTTGCGCCTCAATATGTTTCGCCTCTTTTGACTTGTAGTCCTTTAGAAATCCATCAGAAACAAGCTTGATTTTACACAAAAGTGCCTAAACTAATAGATGACAAGTGCACATTGCTAAAATCATAAAATAAAAATATAAAAAATACATTTATAGCTCGTTGACTATAAATTTGAGGCTTAATAATAATTCCGACAGCTTAATAAAAATTTCATTAACATCGATTGACAATGGTTTATTAATATTTGAGTTATTAACATTCAGTAATACAGTACAAATTAAATAAAATACATAAAGACTAGTTGTTTCGACAAATAAAAACGGGTTTACCCCTTTTGTTACATTCAAGTTTATATTACTATGACAGTGGCTCCAGAATAATAATCATCTCTGAAAAAGTGCACCCCTCAAATATCTATCGGAAGAGGGGATTCTGAAATGCCGAAAATGAATTCTAGGGTCATCATTTCTACGGTTTCGAGATGGTTTCATCGAATAAATCTTTTTTATAGGGATATCTGCCATGAATGCCGGCAAAAAAAAACTAGGGGAAAAGCCCTTGAAAAACAGGAAGACATAAAAAAATGTATTTAAATTGGAAAATGAAGAGTATTCCCATTTAAATATCTGTAAAAACAGTGCTACTGGTAAAATTTACCTCCCCCTCCCCCCACGGGAAATTTCCTTGTGGCACCAAGGGCACTCTATCTCTCCCCTTTTGTTCCAATAAGCAGGTTCAAGTGAATTTTTACGTTACACAGGAAAAACAAAAACCGGAAATATGAGGCAACCTATAGTCTCGGAGTCATATTGCAGGCTTAGACAAAAAATATCATCGGTAATGAAGGGGGATTAGAGGTTTATTTCTGGACCCTTCACCCAACAGAAAAAGACATTGTATATTCTTCTGAAGGCTCGCTTAAAGTAAGGAAATTAAAAAAAAAATGATTTTGTAAGGCTTCAGGCAACCCCAATCAAGCCTCAAATGGATTAAACAAGTTAAATAAAACCTTAAACTAATTGCCCATATTAACCGTTTATTTTATATGGAATACACATCTTTAAAAACAAGTGCTCATTCATTACATTACGTTCATTAATTACTATTAAGTTAACATTATCTTAAATAAAGTCATTAATTACGTTATAAAGTTCATTATATAGTTTTTCGATAATGCTAAATTGATCGGCTATTTCGGATTTTTATCTCAATAATAACTCAAAACAACTTTGGCCCTCTTTGGGCCAAAGCTGTTTTGCGCCATTAAAAGGCAGAAAACACCACTTTAATGTGGCGCAAAATGTTTTGTTAATTTAAAATGAAACACGAAATTTCAGCTTCCTTTTCAGTGTACAATCTCTCGATATTCTAAAATCATTGGGTCAATACTGGTGCTGGTGATTGATGCTGGTCAGATGGTATGACTCTCAACAGCCAAAAAAGTGCCATTGTACACTTCAGCATCCCTTATCATATGAGAGACGTAAGGGAGCCAACCATCCTGACTTATGGGAATGATATTATACCGTAAGCTACTATAGTGAAATTTCTTGGTGTGTATCTTGACTGTTTTCTTTCTTTTAAACCCCATATAACTCATACCCGTTCGCTTGTCCTCCCCAATCTTCATTGTTATACAGGGTTAACTCATTTCTTCCCCCAGATGTTATGCTTTCTCTTTATTATGCTTTTATTTTTCCTTACCTTTCTTATTGCTGTTCTGTCTGGGGTAGTACTGATAAATCTCTTCTCTGCTCACTTCAAAGAGCCCGAAATAGGGCAGTGAAGGCTAGTTTTCTTCTACCTCGTTTTTACCCTTCCTCTGATCTTTATAATGATACCGGAATAGCTCCGCTGGATCATATTGTGGGTAAAAGTTACCTTTATTTAGCGCATTCTGCTTTTCTAGGTACACTTCCACCGTCTCTGCAGCAGTTTTTCTTTCTGTCAGGCTCAGGTAGCACTCTTCTTTTTTACGTAGCTCTTATCGCAGATTTATTTTACCTAAACGATCGTCAACAGCAGGTCAGAGGTCTCCTGTTTATCAATCAATTCTACTATGGAACTCCATTCCTCCTGATGTCCCTCTATCTCTTTCTGCGAAGGCAATTTCTCACCGGGTCTTTCCAGTATAGTAATTTGTTTCCCTTTTTTTCTTTTTTTGAATTCCATCCTAATTTATATGTCTCTCTTTCTTCATTTAATATATTTTTCAGATTTTAAAATATTTTTTTGATTCTATCCTAATTTTTAATCTCTTTTCTTCGTTTAAATTTTTTTTAAGTTATATGTTAATTTTCCTTCTAAATCCCCTATTCCATAAATGTCCTTGTCTTGATCCAGTTTTTTTTTTTTTTTTGTATATGTATGTGTTCTTTTTTTTATGTGCTTTATAATAGTGTTTTATTTTGTTTTGTTGGCCCTGTACAAGCTGAGATTCTTGGGCGGGTAAAAACCTTACGTTTGTAATTGTTTTTTTTAGTATTAATAAATTGATTGATTGATTGAATACAATCACCCCTTGGGGAAAAGAAAAAAATCCCACATCCGTCGTAAAAATAAAAAAAATCCCCCTTCTTTTAGATAGAGGCAAATCAGATACTCTGATAAGTTGAATTTGATGGTGTAAGTTTGATCAAGATTTGACCCTTTTTTTTGGGGGGGGGGTTACCTTTTTTAATTTTGAGTAAATATTCTCAGGCTCGTAATTTTTGATGTGTAACTTAAAACTTGTATATTACCGTAAATTTACCATAAAAGCAATAAACGATGAAAAGCAATATTACCGTAATTACCGTAATTAATGAATTACCGTAAAAAGCAATAAACGATGCATACATTGTTATCAGAATTCCTTCTTTTAAAATTTTTGTCACCATTAGCACGAATCACCCCTTTCCAACAGTTCGTTACCACGAACTCTTGGAAAGGCCCATTTGTGCTTAACTGAAAACGAGATGTAAAAAGAAAAAAGAAAGAAAAAAAACTAGTCGTTTCCATTGAACAATATTTTAATGATTAAAATTTTTTGACAAACACGTTTTACTATTTTGAAAACACTCGATTTTTATTGCTGCTTTCTTTGGTTCAAATCCACTCCTTCCAATTAATTAGCTACCAATTGGTTAAACAAAGTTTTCAACAGAAGCAAAGTTTTCAACAGAAGTTTTCAATAAAGCACAAAATAAAATCTAGTCTTTTTTATTGGGGGGGGGGAATAAAACTTTTTTGGTTAATTTTTAGTCAATTGGGGGTACCGGCTAACGGCCCATAAATGAAATTTACTTTGGGGCAATTAAAATTAGCTGGCTATGCTGTTTATGTGGATTTCTTGAAATTTTAGTAAACTTTAGACCAGCTGGTAAGCATAACAGATCTCAATGTTTATGTTAGTCAACTTATAGCATTACAGGATATAGCATATACCTTATAGCATATTTTTGCAACATGATTGGACCTCAAAGCCTTTGAAGATTCTAAATCCCATTAACCTTTTCAAAAATTTATATTAAGAATTTTACTATTTTGAAAACACTCGATTTTTATTGCTGCTTTCTTTGGTTCAAATCCACTCCTTCCAATTAATTAGCTACCAATTGGTTAAACAAAGTTTTCAACAGAAGCAAAGTTTCAACACAAGTTTTCAATAAAGCATAAAATAAAATCTAGTCTTTTTTATGGTGGGGGGGGGCAAATAAAACTTTTTTGGTTAATTTTTAGTCAATTGGGGGTACTGGCTAACGGCCCATAAATGAAATTTACTTTGGGGCAATTAAAATTAGCTGGCTATGCTGTTTATGTGGATTTCTTGAAATTTTAGTAAACTTTAGACCAGCTGGTAAGCATAACAGATCTCAATGTTTATGTTAATCAACTTATAGCATTACAGGATATAGCATATACCTTAGAGCATATTTTTGCAACATGATTGAACCTCAAAGCCTTTGAAGATTCTAAATCCCATTAACCTGTTCAAAAATTTATATTAAGAATTTTACTATTTTGAAAACACTCGATTTTTATTGCTGCTTTCTTTGGTTCAAATCCACTCCTTCCAATTAATTAGCTACCAATTGGTTAAACAAAGTTTTCAACAGAAGCAAAGTTTTCAACAGAAGTTTTCAATAAAGCACAAAATAAAATCTAGTCTTTTTTATGGGGGGGGGGCAAATAAAACTTTTTTGGTTAATTTTTAGTTAATTGGGGGTACCGGCTAACGGCCCATAAATTAAATTTACTTTAGGGCAATTAAAATTAGCTGGCTATGCTGTTTATGTGGATTTCTTGAAATTTTAGTAAACTTTAGACCAGCTGGTAAGCATAACAGATCTCAATGTTTATGTTAATCAACTTATAGCATTACAGGATATAGCATATACCTTATAGCATATTTTTGCAACATGATTGGACCTCAAAGCCTTTGAAGATTCTAAATCCCATTAACCTCTTCAAAAATTTAAATTAAGAATTTTACTATTTTGAACTTTCGAAGAAAGAAGACTTGCGGAAATAAGATCCAGATAAATAAGGCTCGAAGAACGAAGCATACACCCCCTTCCTGCAATTGTCCCAGACATGAGAGTTAGAAACCAAGTGTATAAGATAATTTTGTGATTCCAACTTATGGATACATTTTGATAGAAATATGTTTTTTTTTTTTTAATTAGGAGTTCCAGGTAATAGCTTTAGACATCAATTTTGTTTATCAAGACTAAACTGATTGACAAGAACTCTGAATTTTTTTTTCGCCAGAGACAGTCAGGTTGTTCTCTCGCAGATGTTTGCAGATTGGCCATATTTCAATTCAGCACCACGGTTCAGATTACATACCGTTAAATTCGATTTCCCCACCATCATGAAACAGACAAGTATGAGAGGAGCTTTATACCGCACTCTGTTTCTAATGTTTATGTTTAACTAGATTTTAAGTGGTTTAGTTTAAATCTGTTTCGATTTTGTTCCAAGAAAATGTGTTCCAAGATTATTATTAATTAAAATGAAAGATTAATTAAATGAAAATATCTTCTATATAGACTAAGGTAAGCTGAAGCATGAAAGTGGCAAGATAAAAAAAAATAATAAAGATCCTTCAAAGCCATTGCTTGAATTGAAGTTTCAGAGGCTAAGTTTTTGTGTTTTTAGTGAATCTTGTCAATTTTAAATGCTACTTTTACAATTCTACTTCACATGCCAATTTTCTCGTCTACTTCATATGCTATTTTATCGCATGTATATAAAATATAAATGTAGAATATATAAAATATTCTATATACAAAATATTCATAAAATACAATGGCTCATAAAATAAAAGATTTTCATAAAATATAAAATATTCTCAATATTTTATACCTTCTCAAATATAAAATATAGAATAGAATGGCATGTTGATGCGCGTTTCCTTTTAAGTAACGATACAATTTTCAGTTCAAAGATTTTGGACGACAATCAGTAAATAAAGTGTTCGCATTTACAAACTGACTTTACCAACTGAATTCAAAATCGCATTTACCGCAAAATCGCAATACGCATTTACCAACTGAATTCAAAATCGCTTTCATTAAAACACTAGTAGAGCCTTGCTGCAAAAAGAATATGGATGGGGAGGGGGGAGTCCAATATATAAGGTAATTTATATGCGTTTTAAATGTTAATGTCGTTCTTTAGTTTCGATTGAAAAAAAAATATATATTTTTAAAATCTTATTTTATTCCAAGTAAAACTGGGGGCAATTCAGCAAACATATTTAACAAGTTTCTACTAAAAGAAAAAAAAAGAACTGTTTCTAATTTTGCCATATCATAAATTTGTAAGCATTTGAAACTTTAAGAATTTTAAAAATATCCAAAATCATTTATGATTTCATGATTTAAGTGATACGATAAATGCTATTTTCTATCTTAGACAATAAACTTAAGACGTCATGAATATACAAAATCAAAGACCTATTTGGTCAAAGTTTTCCTTACCATTTTTGTAGAGTCGGAGGAAACCTAAACGTTAATCCATATTAAAAATCTTATACACTATAGACAGACCGAAACTAACATTTTCTTGATTAGACATAGATTCGAACCAGAGTCCGTGTTCGTCTCGGGAAAGGATGGGAACGAGAACGTTCTATTTTAAACACAGGAGAAATTCCTAGCTGAAATATTTGAGATGAATCAAGTACACGCTCTCATTTCATAGATGGGGCCAAAAAGATTTGTTCAAATATTTTATTGAAAAAAAATTTAACGTAGTCAAGTACATTATACTAACAGCATATACGATTAGTTACGGTACGCTATGCCATGGGGGGAACTTCTGAACTTAAATTTAACTTTTCATTAGTGTAAAACTTTGGTACAGTTTTCTTTAGATTTACTAGAAGCAAGGAGAGACTTAACTTTAGCTGTGAAGGGATCCCAGAATATGTTTTGTGAAGAACCGTTAAACATTTGGATAGATGGTGACCATGAACCACCTCATCATATTCATTAACTTTGCCAGTCGGTAAAAAATAATATTGCGTCTCTAAAGCCATTGCGAATTACATTATGAAGAAAAGAATATTGAGTCCCTAAAACCATTGCGAACTACATTGCGAATCGGTTAAGGAAGAGGATGGCAATCTTTGACAAGTACCGTCAAATATGTTGGCAGCAAAGGTCTTTTAATTTTTGATTTTCTAGTGACGTAAGTAGTAAATAAAACAAAACTAATGCATAAAACAAACTACATTACAAATTGAATAACTAATAAGTGCAAATGAGAATATTTCACATTGAGCGGTTTTAAGGCTCGGGTACCCGGGAGCTTTATACGCATACACAATTCTAGAAAATTCAACCAAAATCGACAATTTTAGAAAAATTTGAACCAGGCTTTTAAGACTAAAATTTTCAGAATTATTTCTGAGGAAGCTGGTTCAAGTTCAAGTTCTTTTAATAATTAAATAAAAAAACAAGTTTTTTAAACTGAAAGTAAGGAGCGACATTAAAACTTAAAACGAACAGAAATTATTCCGTATATGAAAGGGGCTGTCCCCCCTTTCATATACGGGTCGTTAATTTCTGATCGTTTTTAAGTTAATGCAGCTTTTATTTTGGCTCACCGTCATTGAATAAATAAACAAAATTTGCATAAAAATTTTACTTTTCTTTTGCTAAATGGCTGTCTCTAAATTTGGTTCTGACGTAATTTACAAATTAACTTACGTAACGAACTTCTATATTCGTATATTTTTCTTCTGGCAAAAAATACAAAGCTGCAGATTTTTGCAGATGTGAGCTTGAAACCTATGTAATAGGGTTTTCTGATACGCTGAATCTGACGGTGTGATTTTCATTTAAATTCTTTCACTTGTAGGGGATGTTTCTCCCCTCTTTAAAAAATCAGGTAAATTTTCTCAGGCTCGTAGCCTTTGATGAGTAATACTAAACTTAATAAAATTCATACATTTAGAATCAGCATTATAAGCCCATTCTTTTGATACATTTATTGACATCAAAGTTCCGTTTTTAAAAGTTTCGATTACTATTGAGCCGTATCGCTTGTTTTTTTTTATTGTTTTTTTTTATTACGTATATGTTATTACGTATACGATGGGGCTCTCCCCTTAGTCAATACCACGCTCTTTACGTTAAAAGTTTAAAAAAAAATTTTATTCACAAACCCCTGAATCACAAAGGCCGTTTAATTAGAATAGATAGCTCTTTTGAAAGCACTAAAAAAAACTGTAGCGTAAAGAGCGAGGTATTGACTTGGGGGAGAACCCCCTCATATACGCAATAATTTCTGTTCATTTTAAGTTTTAAAGTTGCTTCTTATTTTCAGTTGAAAAAAGTTGTTTTTTTAAATTTAATTTCTGATCGATTTTTAAATAATGCTTGGAAATCCGGCGCCCCCTTCATAGAAATGTCCCTTACCCAAAAGAAACATCCTCCACGGAAAGATTCTCCCGAGTAACCCCCTCTTCCAGCCCCCCCCCCCCACCAGAAAAAAATTCTTCCTGAAAATGTCTGTATACTTCCCAATAACCAATACAATTTGTAAGCAATGGGCAAAGTTCATAACTTACAGCCCTTCCCCTGGGAACTGTGGGGGATAAGTCATCGTAAAAGACATATTTATTAGATTTTCGACTATGCTGAACAAAATGGCTATCTCAAAATTTTAATTGGGTGACTTTGAGAAAAAAATGAGCGTGGGCTAGGACCACTGGGTCAATACAATTACCCCTGGGAAAAAGAAAAAAAAACAAACAAATAAACACGCACCCGTGATCTTTCTTCTGGCAAAAAATGCAAAATTCCACATTTTTGTAGATAGGAGCTTGAAACCTCCACAGTAGGGTTCTCTGATACGCTGAATATGATGGTGTGAATTTCATTAAGGTTCTATAACTTTTAGGGGTCTTTCCCCTTTTTTTCGAAAATCAGCCAAATTTTCTCAGGCGCGTAACTTTTGATGGGTAAGATTAAACTTGATGAAACTTATATATTTGAAATCAGAATTAAAATCTGATTCTTTTGATGTATCTATTGGTGCCAAAATTCCGTTTTTTTAGAGTTTCGGTTACCATTGAGCCGGGTCACTCCTTACTTACAGTTCGTTACCACGAACTGTTTGAAAGAAGACAGTATAGCAGATTTATGGCTTCCGGAACCTAAAATGTAATCCCAAATGCAAGACTCCTGTAAAGTGAGCAAGATCCGTTGACCCATAAATGTTTTGGCGAGTAACACCTCTGGTCTTGAGGCGGGGTACATCGGTGGATTCACAAGACAGCTGATGCAGAAACAGAAATATTTCTCAATAAGACAGTGAGATTAACTTTTATTATCTCTGTATGTTGGCTAAATCTCGATGTAGCTTCCCGAAATATTTAAGAAAGTGTAGCCAGCATCATTAAAGAAAGTAATAATAACAATAATGCTTAACATATGAACAACTTCACAAGCATGTTGCAATTAAAAAGAATGAAGACTAATCTCCTAAAACAATGAAAGAAATGAAAGAAAACAATGAAAGAAACAATGAAGAACAATGAAAGAACAAAGAAGAACAATGAAAGAAACAATGAAAGGAATAAAACTCAAGAATAGTTTTAATTCCAAATACTAGTATAACTAAAACTAAAAATATATTAACTTAATTGCATTAGCGTTTTAGAAAACAATTTTACCAAGGCCATAGCTTCTTTTTTAAGTTTTAGCGTCTGGAATTTGACTGACTTCTAACGTTATACTCAAAAATGAGAATGATAATCTCTTATTAAAATTAAGATTTAATTTAGATGTAAATTTCGAAATTTTCTCGTCTTGTGAATCTAGTGTCGTAAGATTAATGAAGCTTTTTTTTGCTTTTTTTTGTGAAACGGGCAATGTGTTGTACAACTGGAAATAAATTTTGACAAATATTGAAGCCGAAGTGTATTTCCATAACAGTTATATTGGCACTTCATTAGTTTTGCCAGTCTGTGAAAAAATAATATTAAGGCCTTAAAGCCGCTGCACAAAGAGCCTGGCTTCCAACCTTATACTAAAATAAATCAGAATGATAATCTCTAAAATTAAGATTTAATTTAAGATTAAATCTTGGAATTTTCACGCCTTATAAATCTAGCGTCGCAAAATAAATAAAGCGTTTTTTCTTTTCGTTTTTTCTTGTGAATCGGGCAATGTTTGTACTATTGGAAATAGGTTTTGACAAATATTAATTAAAAAAAACTTTTTCCACAAAATAAGTTTTTCAAAGAAAAGTAAAGAACTCCACTAGACCAAAAATGAGCAAAAATAAAATCCAATAATCTACCAAGCGTGAAACTACCACAAATCAGCATCGATAAATAAATGAAACCCAAAACGAACGGAAATTACAGTAAATAACCGAGTCAAACTCAAAACGAGCAGAAATTAACATTAGTAGGGCTCAAAACCCCTATTCCTTCCCAAGGCCAGAACATAATTTGCACTTTACTGAAAAATTATAAATGTTTTTACTCTTATAACTTTAATAAATTAAATAATATTAACATTTGATTACTAAATATCAGTAAATGTATAATAAACTGACAATGCACATTCATTTGTATTTTTTCAGTAAAGTGCAAATTTGTTCTGGCCTTGGAAGGCATAGGGGTTTTGGGCCCTACTCATGTTAATTTCTGCTCGTTTTGAGTTTGAATCGGTTGTTGATTGTAATTTCTGTTCGTTTTGGGTTTCATTTATTTATCGATGCTGATTTGTGGTAGTTTCACGCTTGGTAGATTATTTGATTTTATTTTTGCTCATTTTTGGTTTAATGGAGTTCTTTACTTTTCTTTGAAAAACTTATTTTGTGGAAAAAGTATTTTTTAAATTAATTTCTGTTCGTTTTATATTGACATAGTCTTTTCAGGGAAAAAAGGAAATAATTCTTTGAATCTTTTCGTTTTTTTAAGACTTTATAGTTTGGCCTGCTATTTGTATACTGAAGCAAAATTTTCAGCAATTTTTAACAACATACACCCTTTTAAAAATCTGGACACAAATAGTACAGTTTAATTTAGTTTCATACCTCCTCTATTTGACCTGAAATGGAAAACTTGATACCCTTCGCAAAAAAATCTGTTTACTTCCTTTGATAGCTTGGATACGCTTGCGCTATTTTGATTTGGTTAAATTTTAAGAGCAGAAGTAGCCCCGAAAGTTTGAACAAAATACCCTCAGTCGTTCTTGGGATACTGCTGAGATGCCTTATTGGGAATTAGCAATAACACAGTGCATTTTGATTTAATCTTAAAGCAACATTTAGTTTTTAGACATAATGGGCAAATAGGAGGGGCGTGGGAGGGGAACTAATTGACCTCCAATCCCTTTCGACTATTAAAAAGGGCATTAGTCTATTCTATTTTCAATCGAATGAGCCCTTTTCGAAGTTCCTAAGACAACTCCTTCGATACGAAGTGCCCTGGTCTAAACAAAAAAAAAGAAAAAAATAATAATACATTTTACCACACCGATCTCTACTATAAAAATGTCAAGCCTTCCAATCACTTTCGACTATTAAAATACTACGACAACGCTTTCTATAAAAGCCTTATATGCCCCGGGGGCGTGAATTACAACCCTTGCCCTGAGGGCTGTGAGGGGGTTGTCAACCTTAAAGACCTAATTTCCAGAACTTTCAACTACGTTAAACAAAATGGCTATCTCAAAATTTTGATTGGATGTGTTTGGGGAAATGGTGGGCTTGAGAGGGGCGTTAGTTGCTCTCCAATCACTTTCAACTATTAAAACAAATTTCCAATCGAATGAGCCCTTTTGAAGTTTCTACGGCAACGATTTCAACAAAAACCTTATATACCCACACGGCATAACTTACAACCTTTGACCTGAGGGATGTGAGGGGGCTGTCATCCTCAAAGACACAATTTCCGGACCTTTTAACTACGTTGAACAAAATGACTATCTAAAATTTTTTATGGGATGTGTTTGGGGAAAAGGTGGGCGTGAGAGGGGCGTTAGTTGCCCTCAAATGACTTTTGACTATTAAAAAGGGCACTAGCCCTTTGCATTTCTAATCGAATGAGCCCTTTTTCAAGTTTCTACGACAAAGCTTTCGATAAAAACCTTATATGCCCCCAGGGCATAACTTAAAACCCTTACTCTGAGGGCTGTGGGGGGAGCGTCATCCTCTTAGATATAATTTCCGGACTTTTCAACTACTTTGAACAAAATGGCTATCTCAAAATTTTGATTGGATGTGTTTGGGGAAAAGGTGGGCGTGAGAGAGGGGTAGTTGCTCTCCAATCACTTTCGACTATTAAAAAGGGCACTACCCATTTCAATTTCCAATCAAATGAGCCCTTTTTGAAGTTTCTACGACAACGCTTTCTATAGAAAACCTTATATGCCCCCAGGGCATAACTTAAACCGCTTGCCCTGAGGGCTGTGGGGGGTTGCCATGCTCAAAGACCTAACTTCCAGAACTTTCAACTACGTTGAACAAAATGGCTATCTCAAAATTCTGATTGTTTGTGCTTGGGGAAAAGGTGGGCGTGGGAAGGGGGTTAGTTGCCCTCCAATCACTGTCGACTATTAAAAAGGGCACTTGCCCTTTGAATTTCCAATCGAATGAGCCCTTTTTGAAGTTCCTACGACAAAGCTTTCTATAAAAACCTTATATGCCCCTAGGGCATAACTTACAACCTTTGCCCTGAGGGCTGTGGGGAAGTGTCCTCCTCAAAAACATAATTTCTATCTAGAAATCAACTACGCTGCACAAAATGGCTATCTCAAAATTTTGATTGGATTTGTTTGGAAAAATGGTGGGCGTGGAAGCTGTGTTAGTTGCCTTCCGATTTATTTCGACTATTAAATAGGGCACAAGCCACTCCAATTTCCAATCGAATGAGCCCTTTTTGAAGTTTCTACGACAACTCCTTCGATACGAAGTGCCCTGGTCAAAGACCAGGAAACCAAATAACCAAAAAAAAAAAAAAAAATAATAATGCATTGTGCCCACATCGTTCTTTACTTAGGCAGCGCCCTATGATTGAAGCCAAACTGCATTTCCATCAAAACGATATTGGCCCTTCATTAGTTTTGCCAGTTTGTGAAAAATAATATTAAGGCCTTAAAGCCGCTGCACAAAGAGCCTGGCTTCCAACGTTATACTAAAATAAATCAGAATGATAATCTCTAAAATTAAGATTTAATTTAAGAGTAAATCTTGGAATTTTCACGCCTTATAAATTTAGCGTCACAAAATAAGTAAAGCGTTTTTTCTTTTCGTTTTTATTTTTTATGAATCGGGCAATCTTTGCACTATTGGAAATAGGTTTAAGCCGCTGCACAAAGGGCCTGGCTTCCAACGTTATGCTAATGTAAGACTAATATAATAAAAGAACTAATAAAATAAATGAAATCAATATAAATGATATTAAATAGAAGGAAAACTGAAACGAAATAAATGAAATAATAAATGAAATAAATGATAACAGAAATAAAATTAAACACTAACAAATAAAATCTAGAATCGTCCATCCCAATCCGACAAACATGAGACACGTTCGTGCTTCAATTGTTTTCATTAACTGCATGGGGGTTTTTATGATTTTATTAAAGGGTAATTAATTATAACGAAAGTCTAATGGACATTTAAAAGAACTATCGGATTTTTTCTATAGATAATAATTTTCATAAATAAAGAAATTGGCCCAAATGATCGACCACTTCAATGCAGTATTTTAGGACTAAATAGTGATCCTCACTTACCAAGGCCCTGTCCAGGGTCGGAAGATTGACCCCCCCCCAAAAAAAAAAAAATTGATCGACTCGTAAAAACTTAACAAAAGTGCATATACATAAATTTTTGATGCGTTTTTTGTCCCCCCCCCCCCAAAAAAAAAATACCCCTCTCCGAACAAAAATCCTGAATACAGTCTTGTCATTTGCCCACCTCGTGTTTAAAAACAACTAATTTATGCAGATTTACAAGTAGGCCTCTTCTGTATACTCCCATGCAGAAAGTTGGCCCCATATAAGTCAAACTTTAGAGGGAAAACCAACATTAGAAGTTATCCAATCGTCATGAATATGAATAATCCAATCATCATGGTAATGAATCAGTAGCAGTTCTGGCCTCTCTTGAACCCGGGGCAAAATCTTGATTATCGCCCTGGCTCCCAAAATTTTCAGGCCAAAGTTTTGACAAAATTTTCATTCATTAACAAAATTTTCCAATGGTTTAAATCTGACTTTTCTTAGTTTAGCCTCTGCAAAATTATTAATTATGCGTCTCAATTGATTGCTTGTGGGAAAAGTGAAATTTTCGAATACAATTTGCTTATACTTAATGCCAACTGCGCCCTCTACTTTATTTTAATAAAATAGAAATTTTGAAAACTACAAAAATGATTATAACCGTTAGATTATTCATTTGAAGTTTTACGTCCTAAAATTTCTGTGCGCCCGGGGCAGGCGGCCCCTCTGCCCCCCTCAAACTGCCTCTGTAATGTATATTAACTGAAGAACGGCCCTTGTCAATACAAATGAAAACTCTAAAAAATAGGGATAATAATAAACGTATTACAAGAATTTACTTATAATGGTGATACCAAATTTGTTAAATCAACAAATTTTAAACTTCCCAATTAAAAATTAGCCGTGTAAGGAAATACTACTACTACTACTACTAACAACTCACCGCAGTACCAAGCCGCCTGATGCCAACACAGTTACGCACGCTCCTCCTCCATCCCAATCTATTCAAAGCCTCCTTTTTTACACCCTCCCACGAAGTTCCCATTTCCCTTAAATCTTTCTTTATGACGTCCTCCCACCACAGACGAGGACGACCTGCTTTCCGTTTAGCCCAAGACGGTTGGCCGAAAAGAACAATCTTCGGCAATCTGTCATCCATCGTCCGCACAACGTGGCCTAGCCATCTCAACCTTTCTTTTATTATAGCCCTAGAGAAAGGTATTGAACCACATTTTTCGTACAGCCTATTATTTGAAATACGGTCAGTCAGCCGGGAACCCAGAACAATCCTTAAGCAATTTCTCTGGAAAATCTCTAGCAAATCTTCATCCGCTTTTCGGAGCGCCCATGCTTCAGAGCCATATTTGATCACTGTCATCACTGTAGCTTCTAATATCGAAATCTTGGTTTGCAGACTTATCTTCCTATTCTTCCAAACTTTTTTAACTGTAAAAAAACACCCTGAGCCTTGGCTATTCTACTTTTAACATCTTCACTGCTCCCACCATCTTTACTAATAACACTACCAAGGTAAGTGAAGCTGCCAACCTGATCAATCTTTTAATTACCCAACGTCACCTTTTCATCTTCACTTATTCGTAGCCTTAGTGACTTAGTCTTCTTAACATTAATTTTCAAACCTATTCTAGCACCCTGAACTCGCAAAACCTCTAAAAGTTCATTTATTTTGCTCACACTATCATTTAGGATGCTTAAATCATCAGCATAATTTAAGTACAGGAGACTTTTTTCTCCCCGTTTGATTCCGTCATCTCCCATTGCCTTTACTGTGCTCCTTAAGACAAAGTCCATCAAAATAATCCTTATAAAGGGGGATAGAACACAACCCTGCTTAACTCCTGATTTAATACAAAACCAGCTGCTAACCTCATTTTCTATGTTCTTCTCTTAAAACTTTGTCTATGGCATCTCTCAGTCTAAAAAGTATCATATTTCTAAGTAATTTACTACCTACAGAGACCAGACTATAGACGTTATCGACGATTAGTTGGTCGACGATTACACGATATCGTGTAGTAGACAATTTATCGTATCCCCGTTTTCTTTTTGTTGCGTATTTATTTTTTACTTCTCTATTGACCTATTGTTATGTATTGAAAGTTATGCAATACATTAAAAATTATTGTGTATAACGAAAGAATAAAAAATGTTACATATAAAAATAAAGTATTATTATATTTAAGGATTTCAGATCTATTTGATGGAATGGACTTTTTTTTTTTTTTTTAACCAAAGCTCACACTGTTTCTTAGCAATTTAACAGCAACAATCGAGTCTTTAATTCAATCAGTTCTTTTAACGTTCTGAAAGCGTTTAAGGGAAATCCAGGTTAAACTTTTTGAGGAATTTAAAGTATGCAACTTACAATTCGGTCAAAAAAGTCCATCAAGACAGACCAAACCCAGATGGATTATCCATTAATCAGAATCAAGTGCAAATGTTGTTTCATTTACTAGGCTATAATTTCCTGGAGGTGCGCCACTTCTCAAGGTCACTCTGAAGCGCCTTAGTCCCGGTAGGGTGGGAGGATGTCATAAGGAAAGATTTAAGGGAAATGGGAACTTCCTGGAAGGGTGTAAAGAGGGAGCCATTGAATAGATTGAGATGGAGGAGAACCGTGCGTAGCTTCGTTGGCCTCAGGAGACTTGGTGCTGCGGTGATTTGTTAGTAGCAGTAGCAAATTACTGCCAGAATGTTTATCAAAGAGAGACCAATTGACTGAGTAAGTCCAGCTAATTTTCTCATATTACCACGCAGATGACCAAGAGAACTAAACAATTTTTAATTTCAATCTCTAAATGACTTATTATTAATTCGGATGGAACACCCTAAACAGAAGAATACGGAGAACCATGGCGCATCACTAGATATGAAGCATGGAAGATTCAATCTTTGCTACAGTCAAGAGCTGGAGAGCCAAGTGGATCATTCATAACGAAACATTGACATTTTTATGATTAATTTCAAGGTATTTTTACTTAAGCTCATTTACTGGTCTTAATAATCTCAATAAACCCCGCTTTAGATCAGCTAAGTACAGTGTCATTTGGCACAATTTCAACTGCTAAGTGAATGAGTGAAGTCTTTAAAGAAGCAAATCAATCTTTAAAAACAGATCTTTCAATCAATCTTTCAAAAGATTTGAGATAATGACATTTTCCTCTTGTCTAACCCCCGTCTTGACTGCTGTTTCCACTTCAGAACATTTTTGCTAAGAGATAAGATGCCTTTGATGTATGCTCGCTTTTATGGCTGCACTATCTTATACCAACTATCTGCTAACGCTGGTCTAATCTACGCTTAATCGAAATGAAATTTGGAGAAGAGTTATAGGTTGTGATTTAAACTGGGGAAATAAGATATTTAATCATTTGGTCTTTATTCAAAATTTATGTGAAAAGTTAAATACTTCCTAGAGATACGGTAAAAATAGATTTTTTTTTTTCTTTGCCAATTTCCTTTGGACTTTCTTTAGCCCCTTCAGACTTACTATACTGTCTTCTGACTACCTCTAGCCTCTTCTGACTCTCGTAGTCCCTTTCGACATTCTTAGTCCTTTCCATCTTCCTTTAGTTCCTTCCAATTTCCCTTTGGCTATTCCGACTTACATTAGTTCTTTTCCGATGTTCTTCGTCTCCTCCAGCTTCTCTAGCCCCTTCAGAAAGTTCTAGCCAGAACTTTCTTTAGCTCCTTCAGACTTCCTATACTGTCTTCTGACTACCTCTAGCCCCTCCTGACTCTCTTAGTTCCTTTTGACATTCTTAGTCCCTTCCATCTTTCTCTAGTTCCTTTATGACCTTGTTTAGTTCTTCAATTTCCCTTTGGCTATTCCGACTTACATTAGTTCTTTTCCGACGTTCTTCGTCTCCTCCAGCTTCTCTAGTTCCACTGAACTTTCTTTAGCCCCTTCAGACTTCCTATACCGTCTTCTGACTACCTCTAGCCCCTTCTGACTCTCTTAGTCCCTTTCGGCATTCTTAGTCCCTACGATCTTTCTTTAGTTCCTTTATGACCTTGTTTAGTTCTTCAATTTCCCTTGTGCTATTCCCGCTTACATTAGTCCTTTCCCGACGTCCTTGGTCTCCTCCAGCTTCTAGTTCCATTGAACTTTCTTTAGCCCCTTTCAAATTCCGATTACGTCTAGTCCTCTCTGACTAGAATCAGCTACAAATGACAATTTTTTCTTATCGCGTTTATTTTTTTCAAAATGCGTTTTTTAATTTTTGGTTACTATGGGCCGCGGTTCGTTCTTTACTAGGAGAAAAGTTCTTTATCTCGTAAGAAAAAATACCGATGCAATATGGATTTTAAGGCAAGAATGTCAATAACGAAATTATTAAGTAAACTGTACGATAAACCACACTTTAAAGAATTAGGCAAGGCAGAAGCATGCGAAACGTTGTCGAAGATCTCCTTTTTTAGTAGTAATAACCAAAACCACCACATGCGAGGGTGTGATACTAACAACAATATAAGGTATAAGGGGTTGGAGGGTAAAACCGTGTACTAAGAAATACTTACATAAGTATACCACAAACAACAAAAATATAAAATATCACAATCCCGAAGCAGGAATAGCCATAATTTTAACAATGGCCTACTTATAAAGAATTTAATAATTTTTTTTTTAATACATTGTTATCAATTTTATTCCCATTCAATATCAATCTATTCTGAAGGTTGAGCAGGCCCATACCAAGCAGTCTCATACGTAGCTGGGACTTAAACTGATCTACACGTAATTCCATAACACGTGGGCTAAGCTTATCCTCTCTATATATAACTGAAAAAGTAGCTGTACCTGAAACTAGGAAACCAGGATCAATCCCTCCCCCCCTGAAAAAATTCTAAAAAAAAAGACATCCTGTCTCCTAGGCAGCATGTAGAAGTTATAGTCTGAAAGAAAGTTATGTGAGCATGATCACAACCTGTACCCCCAACGACCCCATTCGGTTCGAAACAAAACCAAGCAAAACGAACAGAGATTAACACAAAGCTTAAGAAACTTACTTAACTGAGAACCTTTAGTAAAAGGTCGAAAAAAAAAAAAAATCAGAGGTTTCATACCTTTTTCTTCTAATCTCGGAATCGGCGTTACTATGTCTGTCTTAAAATGAAAGTTGGCACTTGCCCAGCTAAAAGACCCAGAAGTTTAGCAAAGGAAGAAGTGCGGGAAAATGTTAGACACTTAGAGTACAACCCGTGACGGGATGGATTCCTTTAATCTTTATTTCACGCTGTGTCCAACCAAAATTTGTACAAAAAAAAAACTAAGGATGTCGAAGTGAAAGTACCTCATAACTTCCGGGATTTGTAGAGCATAATCATTAAGTAAAGGTATTAGATTCGAAACCGGTCCACCTATATTCCTTTATCGGACCATAAGTTATAAGTTTATTTTACCAATTCAGACATTTTTTATGGTTTTCCATAATTATTACTGGTCCTTATCAACTATTTTTTTCATCCGAATTTATTATATTATCTTCATGGTGATGTAATACTCTTCGAATAGTGTTATGTATTTTATACATCAAGATAAGGAAGTATACCATTCACGATGAATTATTGCGAGCGCATCAACTGTCTTCTTCTGTTGCCGCAGGTGACCACTTGATTGTTGCTGGGGACTTCAACACAAGAGCAGTCCGTCTGACCAGACCGCAAGGCAAGAACTGGGAAAATTTGGACAAGGCTACAGATCCGGGGATGAGCAAAGGCTGGTGAAGTATGCCTTGCTGAATCACTTTGTTTTCATCTTTACCTTATTTCAACACAAGCCTAGCCACCTTTTACCTTGGTATTCAAATGATGGTGTAACTAAGGCCTAAGTTGACTTCATTCTCGTACGGCAGCACTAGAGAAACTCCGTGCAGGACTCACACTCTTGCAACGGCACGGACACAGGCACGCAGTCTATTTCTGACCACAGGTCCGTTGCTGCAAATAGTTTCTGAAGTCTTGCAGCTGAGGAAAAGCAAGTGTAATCACCTCTTTGGCTTTGGTAAGCTCCAAGAAAAAGAAGTTTGGCATGCCCATAACTTAGAACTGACTAACCAATTTGACGCCTGGTCGGGTGGCAACCTAGTCCCCTATAAGAGATGGAAGGCCTTTGAAACGGTGATGACAGGGATGCCGATGAGATCTTAGTCCGGGCAAAAATCAAACAACAGCGCGGGATTACCGCTAGAATCCTATCAATAGTCGGTGAATGAAGACAAAAGATGTGCGGCCCGAAGAATAAACGAAATAGCTGCACAGTCATTTAAAAAACTTTAATCGTCTACACCGCCACCATATGTAGGAAGATGCCGCCTAGTAGTAAGAGAAGGCAGCACGTTCACATGATGCCAGCACGCTTAACCAGATTCTAAAGGAATTCTTTTATAAGAAAGCGGCTGTCTCAGCAGCAATCAAAGACAGAAGAGGAAGAACCCTTAGTGAGAAGAAGGATCGCTGGACAAGATGAAAGGATTGCTTTCAGACCTTATTCAACTCGTCTCCATCATCTTCTCTTGATACCCCCCCCCCTACTGATCCAAACAAAACCTAAGCTGTCGAGTTGTATGCTCTGACCAGAGCTGAAATACCCAAAGCAATCAAAGTCTGGAAGAACCGCAAAGCCCCAGGTGATGACGACCCCCTCCCCTGGGACTTCACAAACAGTACCCTGAGGTCACTGCTGAACGGCTCCATGGCATTATTAAAGAAGTCTGGAAGATTAATTATTTTCCAAAATATTAAAAGACGTCAGTCATTCTCCTTTCTATAAGAAAAGAGTGTAAAACTGAATGCAAAAATTACCGCAGAATAAGTTTTATAGATAATGCGGTCAAAATATTCAAATCATATTCTTAAACCACTTCAAAGAGGCAAGGGAGAAGAGAACTTAAGGAAATAAAGCCAGTTTTTGGCAAGGTAGAGGCTGCAATGATAACATGTTTGCTCTTCGCCTTATTATCCAGCAGTTCAATATGTAGGCCGACATCTTCTCCCTAATCTTTATTTTCCTGGACTTCATTGCCGCCTTTAACTCTAATCACTCACCAGAAAAATTTTAAATCCTAGAGAATGACGGAATCCCACTGAATATTATTGGACTTCCGAAGACATACTATGTCACGTCCATGAGATCGAGTCTATAATGAAAAAACTGACCATTTCACATTCGAGCTTGGAGTAAAACAAGAATTCGTTGTTTCTCCGACTCTGTTCAATTACTGCGTCGATTAGCTGCTTGAAATGTGCTGTCTTTTATACAGGAGTCGAGATCAGACATAATCTTTCACTGACTGACCTCAGTGACTATGCTCATGATGTTGGCCTCCTCTTAGACCCCGAGAATACCCCAAAATATACTTGATGACGTGGTTGCCTGGGCGGACCTGGTCGGCTTGAAAGTCAGCACAGAAAAACAAAATTTATGGCTAGTAACCACATAGGGCAATTCTCACTAACTGCCAAGCAAGTCCAGCTTGAGAACGCCACCTGTTTCTCATACCAAGGCTCCCAGCATTAAACTGACGGACCTTCGGCCATACCAGAGATCATTGCCAAAATATCTGTTTTTTTATTTATCCACTGACTGAAAATTATTCTCGCTTTGTTTTGCCATTTTATTTTCTTCATTTCTTTTTTATGTCTTCGTTTTTTTTTTCGAGAATAAGGCACGGTCTCTTCTATTTTTCTTATGCGTTAATTAGATGATACGTTCTCGTCAAAATTGTTCTCTGCAATTTGTAAGTAAGCTTCCTAAGGTATAGAATCTATGACCCTAATTTCACCAGTTCTTCTTCACTTGACAATTTTTTTCAAAACATATTTTTAAATTTCCGGTCACTATGGGCTAGAGTTCATTCATTACTGGGTTGCGTCTGACGTCAAAACCATGATTAAGACGGGTCTTTATCCCAATATTGAAACAGTTGAATGCCTAGTTTACTGTCTACTATATTTATGAATCTGATTATCCAGGGTAGTCCAATGATATCTGAAAACTCACATATTTTCTTTTGTAGAAACCATACTTTGTTATACAGTTTTTCCTTAACTGAGTTCAATCTAGCTTTTAAGGTTGTCGCTTCTCCTTATCCGTTGTTTAGACAACGCTTTCTAGGGCTCTAATGAGAGAAAACGGTCTGCGGATGATGGATGACAGATTGCCAAAGATTGTCCTAGTCGGCCAACCATCTAGGACCAAAAAAAGCAGGTCGTCCCCAAATAGGGTGAGAGGATGTCATAAGGGAAGATTTGAGGGAAGTGGGGAATTTTTTGGGACGGTCTAAAGAGGGAGGCTTTAAATAGATTGGAATAGATGAGTGTGCGTAGCTGTGTTTGCCTCAGCCGGCTTAATGCTGCAGTGAGTAGGTTGCAGCAGTAGCAGTAGTATTCAACGCGGCAACATTGGCAAAATGCGGTGCTGCCTTAAAAACTTCATAGTTTTGAAAAAATCAAAGAAATATGTTAGAAAATCAAGGTTTTTGGGTAGGACCCTAACTTGGGTCCAGATGGCAGAAAAAGGTGTTTTGTATCTCGATGTCCATGGTATGATACTCTAAGAATCGCTGTCACAATAACAAGAAATAAACTTTCAAAACTAAAACACAATTTAATCAAGCATAACTTCGGTAAAAAAAAACTAGAAATTTGACTCGATCAACCACTACTGCAACTAGAAAACTAAACACTGAGAGTCAGACAAATTAGCTAAAAACTTCGACTAGACTTGAACAGGGGGCAAGACCATTAATTTGGCTGAACGAGGTCATACTGATTGACCACGAACGAAGGCCCATACCATTGATTTTACTCTTCAATTTTTTAAAGCCGTCCGATTAGGGGGAACAGTCCTTTGACGAATGGTAGTCTTACCGTCTGAAAATAAGGGCAATGTTGAATAGCTCTTCAGGACAAGAAAAAACATTATTTCCTGAATTGTTCTATTGGTCATGATTATGCAACTTATATTTCTATATTCTTTTCTTCAATATGCAAATTTAAAGGTTAATCGGAAAAAATAAGAGGATTTATAAAGATTTTGCATAATATGTACAAGTATTTCTTTTAGTTATGTTTTTCTAATGAGATTTTCATGACTTTGATTGGTATGCACCATTTAGTCATTTTATTTTGACTTTAGAGTCACTTGCCTAAATTTCACCAGTGTTGACATTTGTCACTTATAATTTTTGCAGATAATGAACGTAATACATTATAAATCGGCTTTTTTTGTAGTGCTCAAAAGTTTAAACTTAAGTTAATAATACAAAATGTTCTAGAGAACTCGCATTTTCAGAAAAAAAATAACATTCTGTCTCTATGGATATGGTAGCCTATATGAATCGACAACTTTTTTTTTTTTTTTTTTTTTTTTAATGAGCCACTTAGCACAAATGTTGAGAAGGCCTCCGTGCAAAGAAAATGGTAAATATTGAATAATTCACATAAATGACCTATGAATAAAGTGAAATTACCACTCGATGTATTTTTTTTATGCTCTTTCCGAATATAATAACCGTTTTTGGCGCAAATTCAATTTTAACGTAACCTAACCTTACCCAAATTTATATCCCATTTTAGGCCTATATATTTCTCAAGCGTTAATTGATTCTCAAATTTTTCACTGTCATTTCAATTTACGAATAAACTGGTTTTAACAAGAGCAACGCTAACAAAGGTATATAAGCCGTATCTAAAATATGAGAAAAAAGTATCATCTTTGAGGGTCCTTAAAGGGCTTAGATTTGAATTTGCGCCAAAAACGATTATTATATTTGAAAAGAGGACAAAAAAGGCATCGTGTGGTAACTTCATAGGTCATTTATGTGTGAATTATTCAATATTTACCAAGAAATACATGCAAACCAGTATTACTAGCATTACCCGCTTGGGTATTACTACCCAAGTCCCGCTGCACTACCCAAAATCCGTTGGGTATTACTACCCAACGGATTTTGACCAAAGCCACTTTACTCTTGTGCGTTTTTCTCAGAAATTTTACCAGTAAACAAATCAGATTTGCTACGTTCCGATGCGTTTTTGATTTGCTACTTTATTGATGCGTTTTTGAAGATCCTATTCGAATAGGATCACCCAGATATCTAGATTCGCTCTCTGCAATACCCTGGCAATAAAATAAACAAATGACAGCCAATTTCAACCATACTAAATAAACCAGAGTAGGTTTTCCCAAACCTACTTAAAAAAATAAGGTCTATCAGCTAAGTAAAGAAAAAGAGTAGAAACTTTCAAATAAAAAATATTGCACAAGCTTAGAAGTAATGTTGACTTGAGCGGTATTTGGCTGAAATGGAATACAAATCTCTAGGAAATATTAATGTAAAATATAATATAAACAGGCATGGAAACCTTTGGAAATTGGTTTGGAAATAGAAAGATATGGAAATAGGCATGGCTTTTTTAAAATATAAAAGTAAATAATATAAATGAATATATTCTATAGGAAATATAAATATAGAGAGGCTATAACTACGTAATAAACAAGAATATATTTTAGAACAATTAGAATTTGCAATGCATTAGTAAAGAAATTTATTTAGAAATGAGAAATATGAAATATTTCTGTCTCTTCTGAGTTCATCCCAAGAATCTATTATAGGTCCGTTCACAATGGGATTTTACTAATACCAAGATTTAGCTAGCGTTAATTTGAGTCAATCAGGATTTTTCAGCCTAACAGAAAATTCTATAAAAAATCTGATTGGCGCTAGCTAAATTTTGGTGTTAATAAAATCACATTGTGAATGGGCCTTTTCTGATACTCTGAACTTTCGACAATATTTCGCTTGCTCAGAAAATTCAGAACCGAACACGAATTTTTTAGGCGAAATCTCAAACAAGTGATAACGGAACACATTTTCGTTTTGACTAAGAAACTGTCTCAGAAAATCAGTTTTAGCCCATAGCCTTTATTTTTAAGCTAATGTTTCGACCAGGTGACACAATGATTCAAAAACTGAAGAATTGAATTACATTGATACCTTGATTCAAAACTGAAATTACGTTTTTGTCTAGTCTAATTATCGTGCAACTATATTTTGGCATTTAGCTGGTTTTGACGTAGTTCAAGTTCTTTATTCGTCAATAAACAATTTGCACAGAACTATCAAATTAATCATCCACTGTAAGGATAACTCGTGTGTGGGTTATACACTCAACAATAAATAAATAACACTATCTCCAGATACCAGAATAAAAAGATGGCTCTTCAACTCTTCGTATGGTAACAAAAAACAAAACTCCCAATAAGTTCCAAATAACCAAATAAAAAACCAACAAAATAAAATGAGGAGCCGCCACCCCAGAATTTAGATTACATTAACAGTTACTAATTAAATGATTCTTTAATCTAATTTTATTATTAACCAGAGATTTATTTTAATATGCAAAACTACGAAATTTGTTCCAATTATATACAATGCTATGCCGTGGTAAAATAAAAACGGGACCTTTCAGATTTTATTAAGGTCTGATGAATTACAGAACTGCCACGGGTTAAATAAACATGTAAAACCTGATTATTATCATCCTGAAAGAACATATTATGCGAATAAAAATAATCAGGCAAAAGACGCTAACATGTTTTATCATATAAAGAACAGCATGGAGAGAAGGGGGAAAAGGATCCAGTGGAAGGATATTCAAAATTTGATGCATACTTTTCATTGAAGATTTACCATGGTAAGAATAGGGGCTAGGCAAGTAGGCAGGCAATTTTTCAATATACGCAGATCTTTATTTTGTTGCCTCTGAAGGGGAAGAATATGAAATTTAAAAGTATTCAAAAAATAATAGGACAGTAATTTATATACGAAAATACAAAAAAAAATGAAAAAGGAATTTCAGGTCTGAAAACGGCAGAATAAATTCCACGTGATTCATTATTCCAATATTTCTTGACAGTTTCATTCGAAGACAAATTGTATGGCTTTTAAATGATAAACTTGAATGTATTATTGTCCCAAGATGTTTAATATTAGCAACTCTTTCAATTTCTACAGACAAGCCCCGAATGTTAATCGCCATAATTTCCCGGTACTGTTCTCCCAGCACGAGAGTAGACAATGAATTTGTCTTAGCACAATTAATATACAATTTATTTCTGGAAAACCATAAGATAAGTCTCTTCAGCGCTGATTCCAACCTGAGCATCAAAGAACTAGATTCGTGCCTCCTGATAATGCAAGCCGTGTCATCGGCGAATAATATGTGAAGGCCAATATCCTTGACGATGTTATTGATATCATTCACACAAATAAGAAATAGCAGTGGACCCGAAATAGAGCCTTGCGGGACTCCAAATGACTAAGATATTGATGAAGAAGAGGTATCGCCACCGTCGACATACTGATTTCGGTTTTTTAGGCATGACATTACCAAGTCGTTGACTCTTATACCACATTTATCAAGTTTAGTTTGCAATATTTTATGAGAGATCGTATCGAATGCCTTTTTAATGTCTATAAAATTTTTAACGAGAATATCACCTTTGTCGAAGGCGTCATGAACAAACTGAGTCATGGCCATAATAGCATGCTCAGTAGAGTTCTTTTAATCTTTCTTTTATTTGGCAAAACACTTAAATTTTCTACTAAAACTTTAGGTATTTTTACCAAAGACCTTGGTCTTTGGTAAAAATTACCAAAGACCTTGGTCTTTGGACGAACACTAGATAACATTGTTTTTAGCCTTGTTTCTTTGAAGACAGGTTACGCCTTATACAGCTAATACAGCCTTTACATTTCAATGGTATTAATTTTGCCATAAACTAAATTTCTGAGTCCAAAACTGATGCCAGTGTTACAACGTCACATCTAGTTGAAGCAGACTTGCACTTTTTGGCTTCTTCTCGTATTTGTGTGTATTAAAGAGTCATCAAATTACATGCCACTGAGAAACGCACCTCATTAGTTACTAAAGTAACTAAACATTGGCAACCAAACACATCCACAAACTCAATAAGCTAAGAAAAGCAAAGTAAACTGAAAATTATAGTCCAAGAACGATGTAAGTTCTTAGACTATAGAACTGCATCAAGAACTGCAACTGCAACAGACTATAGAACTGCAACTGCATCAACTGCAGAACTGCATCAAGTTAAGGCAAACATTTTGATTTTCATAGTTGTATAAAACAAATTCGATTTCCTTTTTATAGATGTTAGAAAAAAAAACGCTCAAGTCACGCCATACATTACACTGAAAAAGGCACCTCATTTTCGGACTTACCAAATCGGACTTACTAAATTTGAGCAATTACAACAAATAAAAAAATGGAACGATTATCTAGAATTATTTCCTTGCATTTTTTCTATTATTCAAATTTACTTACTTAGTTTTCTCTATTTGGAGTTGTGTTTCATAGTCCTTCGTCTTAATACCCTTTACAAAATAAGATAAAAAAAGAACCAATTAGAAATTATATATAAAAGCCAAAGTTGCACCATACCTGGCATAACACTCGAAAACCCACCTCATTTTGCCTTACTGAATCAATTTTAATTTAAACAACCATAACTAATAAATAAAAAGGACTCTTATTATTGTCTTTACATTTTTTTATATTCCTCAAATTTATTTATTTAATTTACTTTATTCGGTGTTGTGTTTCTTAATGTTTTTTCTTTACACCATTTACTAAAAAGCTGAAAAAAGAAATACGCCCCAATTAGAGATGCCATATAAATGCCTAAATTGCATGGTACCTGGCATAACACAGAGAATCGCATCTCTTTTTCAGACTTACAGAATCAAGTTAAATTCGAATATCACAGGCAGTGCAAAAGCGCTGCCTAAGTAAAGAACGATGTTGGCACAATGTATTATTTTTTTTTGGTCTTAGATCAGGGCACTTCGTATCGAAGGAGTTATCGTAGAAACTTCAAAAAGGGCTCATTCAATTGGAATGGCTAGTGCCCTTTTTAATAGTCGAAAGTGATTGGAGAATAACTAACACCCCTCTCACACCCATCATTTCCCCAAACACATCAAACCAAAATTTTGAGAAAGCCATTTGTTCAACGTAGTTAAAAAGTCCGGAAATTATGCTTTGAGGATGACACTCCCCCACAGCTCTCAGGGCAAGGGTTGTAAGTTATGCCCTGGGGCATATAAGGTTTTTATAGAAAGCTTTGTCGTAGAAACTTCAAAAAGGGCTCATTCAAATGGAAATTCAAACGGCTAGTGCCCTTTTTAATAGTCGAAAGTGACTGGAGGGCAACTAGCCCCCCTCTCACGCCGACCTTTTCCCCAAACACATCCAATCAAAATTTTTAGATAGCCATTTTGTTACACGTAGTTGAAAGTTTTGAGATAGCCATTTTGTTCAAAGTAGTTGAAAGGTCTGGAAATTATATCTTTGAGGATGATACTCCCCCAAAGCCCTCAGGGTAAGGGTTGTAAGTTATGCCCTGGTGGCATATAAGGTTTTTATTGAAAGCTTTGTCGTAGAAACTTGAAAAGGGGCTTTTTCGATTGAAAATTCAAACGGCTAGTGCCCTTTTTAATAGTCGAAAGTGATTAGAGGGCAACTAGCCCCCCTCTCACGCCGACCTTTACCCCAAACACATCCAATCAAAATTTTTAGCTAGCCATTTTGTTCAAAGTAGTTAAAAGTTCTAGAAATTAGGTCTTTTAGGATGATAACCCCCTTAGAGCCCTCGGGTCAAGGGTCATAAGCTATGCCCTGAGGGCATATAAGAACGATGTTGGCACAATTCATTATTATATTTTTTTTCCTTTAGAGCAGGGCACTTCGTATCGAAGAAGTTGTCGTAGGAACGTCGAAAAGGGCTCATTCAATTAGAAATTGGAGTGGCCTGTGCCCTTTTTAATAGTCGAAAGTGATTGGAAGGCAACTAACACCCCTTCCGCGACCATCATTTTCCGAAACACATCCAATGAAAATTTTGAGATAGCCATTTTTTTCAGCGTAGTTGATTTCCAGATAAAAAATATGTTTTTGAGGAGGACACTCCCCCAGAGCCTTCAGGGCAAGGGTTGTAAGTTATGCCCTGGGAGCATATAAGGTTTTTATTGAAAGCTTTGTTGAAGAAACTTGAAAAGGGGCTCTTTCGATTGGAAACTCAAAGGGATAGTGCCCTTTTTAATAGTCGAAAGTGATTGGAGGGCAACTAACCCCCCCTCTCAAGCCAACCTTTACCACAAACACATCAAAATTTTTAGCTAGCCATTTTGTTCAAAGTAGTTAAAAGTTCTAGAAATTAGGTCTTTTAGGATGATAACCCCCTTAGAGCCCTCGGGGCAAGGGTTGTAAGTTATGCCCTGGGGCATATAAGGTTTTTATAGATAGTGATGTTGTAGAAACTTCAAAAAGTGCTCATCAGATTGGAAATTAGAAGGAATTGTGCCCTTTTTAAAAGTCGAAAGTGATTGGAGGATAATTAACACCCCTCTCACACCCATCATTTCCCCAAACACATCCAATCAAAATTTTGAGAGAGCCATTTTGTTCAACGTAGTTAAAAAGTCCGGAAATTATGCTTTTGAGGATGACACTTCCCCACAGCCCTCAGGGCAAGGGTTGTAAGTTATGCCCTGGGGACATATAAGGTTTTTTATAGAAAGCGTTGTTGTAGAAACTTCAAATGAATGTGCATTGTCAGTTTAATGTATATATACTGATATTTAGTTATCAAAATGTTAATATTATTTGATTTATTGAAGTTATAAAAGTAGATACATTTATATTTTTTCAGTAAAGTGCAAATTATGTTCTGGCCTTGGGAATGCATAGGGGTTTTGAGCCCTACTCATGTTAATATCTGCTCGTTTTGAGTTTGACTCGGTTATTTATTGTAATTTCTGTTCGTTTTGGGTTTCATTTATTTATCGATGCTGATTTGCGGTAGTTTCACGCTTGGTAAATTATTTTATTTTTGCTCATATTTGGTTTAATGGAGTTCTTTACTTTTCTTTGAAAAACTTATCTTGTGGAAAAAGTTTTTTTTAAATAATTACGTTAATAAACAGAAAAAAATCTTATGTAAAATTATATCTTAAAGCTTTTTTTCTGTCATTTAAATTTCTTAATTTAGTTTTCTCTATTTAATGTAGTGTTTCGTCTTGACATCCTTTACTAAAAAGAGATGAAAAAATAAACAAGCCCCAATTAGAGATGAAACATGAAAGCGAAAGTTGTACCACACCTAATCATAACACAAAAAACGCACCTCATTTTCTGCCTTACCGAATCAAGTTTAATTTAAAACATCATAGCTGAGAAATAAAATAGTATCTAATTATGTCCTTGTGTTTTTTCTATTCCTCAAGTTTATAGTTTCTCTCTACTTGGTGATGGATTTCTTAATGTTTCGTCTTGACATTTTACTATAAGAAAAAAACAAAAAAAAAAAGAATTAAAGTTCATAGGCAGCGCAATAGCGCTGCCTAAGTAAAATATGATGTTGGCACAATGCATTATTTTTTTTTCCATACCCGGGCACTTCGTATCAAAGGAGTTGTCGTAGAAACTTCGAAAAGGGCTCATTCGATTGGAAATTGGAGTGGCTAGTCCTTTTTATTAGTCAAAAGTGATTGGAGGGCAACTAGCCCCCCCCCACGCCCATCACTCTCCCAAACATATCCAATCAAAATTTTGAGATAGCCATTTTGTTCAGCGTAGTTGATTTCCAGATAGAAAATAGGTTTTTGACGAGGAAACTCCCCCACAACACTCAGGGCAAGGGTTTTAAGTTATGTCCTGAGGGCATATAAGAACGATGTTAGCACATTGTATTATTTATTATTTTTTTTTCCTTTAGAGCAGGGCACTTCGTATAGAAGAAGTTGTCGTAGAAACTTCGAAAAGGGCTCATTCAATTGGAAATTGGACTGGCGTGTAAACTTTTTAATAGTCGAAAATGATTGGAAGGCAACTAACACCCCTTCCAAGCCCACCATTTCAAATCCAATCAAAATTTTTAGATATCCATTTTATTCAACTTAGGATGGAACTCCCCCACAGCCCTCAGGGCAAGGATTGTACGTTGTGCCATGGGGGCATATACGGTTTTTATAGAACGCGTTGTCGTAGAAACTTCAAAAAGGGCTCATTCGATTGGAAATTGAAATGGCTAGTGCCCTTTTTAATAGTCGAAAATGATTGGAAGGCAACTAACACCCCTTCCACGCCCACCATTTCCCCAAACATACGCAATCAAAATTTTGAGATAGCCATGTTTAAAAACTAAATGTTGCCTTAAGATTAAATCAAAATGCACTGTGTTAATGCTAATTCCCAATAAGGCATCTCAACAGTGTACCTGAGGATCAGGGTATCCAACAGTATTCTGAACGACTGAGGGTATTATGTTCAAATTTCGGGGCTACTTCTGCTCTTAAAATTTAACCAAGTCAAAATAGCGTAAATGTATCCAATATGTCAAAGAAAGTAAGCCGATTTTTTTGCGAATGGTATCAAGTTTTCCATTTCAGGTCAACTAGAGGAGGTATGAAACGAAATTAAACACTACTATTTGTGTCCAGATTTTTAAAAGGGTGTATGTTGTTAAAAATTGCTGAAAATTTTCTCCAACATACAAAACAGCAGGCCAAACTATAAAGTCTTAAAAAACGAAAATATTTAAAGTATTATTTTCTTTTTCCCTGAAACGACTATGTCAATATAAAACGAACAGAAATTAATTGAAACATTTTTTCACAAAATAAGTTTTTCAAAGAAAAGTAAAGAACTCCATTCAACAGAAAATGAGCAAAAATAAAATCAAATAACCTTGAAACTACCGTAAATCAGCATCGATAAATAAATGAAACCCAAAACAAACAGAAATTACAATAGATAACCGAGTCAAACTCAAAACGAGCCGAAATTAACATAAGTTGGGCTCAAAACCCCTATGCCTTCCCAAGGTCAGAACATAATTTGCACTTTACTGAAAAAAATACAAATGAATGTGCATTGTCAGTTTAATATACATATGCTGATATTTAGTAATCAAAATGTTAATATTATTTGATTTATTAAAGTTGTAAAAGTAAGAACATTTTTTATTGATCCCCCTTGAAGGCGGATCAATATAAAATGGCGTCTATTCAACCCCATCAATTAAAAAGTCTTGTAGCAAATTTCCCTTTACCTTTTCAACTCCCTGTTGCTAAAAACTTACCTTTCATTAAACACTTTCGAATTATTTTCTTCGTTCCTTTACAATTGTCCCATAGGATTCGTCCCTTCTAGGAAAACTAGGGAAAAACCCCCTCCCCAACACTTAACAGAAGAAACAACTTACTGGGCGACTTGTTATTGAGCATATTTCCATTTGCAAAAACAGGATTACCAGTTGAAGCAATTTTCACATTTTTATGCTTTTTGCTGTGCCACCTAACACATCCGTAAACACACAAAGTAGACAGCGCCATCTGCACAAGCAACCAAAACACAATCCATCTAATCTGGGTCTGTGTGAAAATTTTCCAACCAAACTTCAAACAAATAATTGTTTCAACACACATTATGGCACTGTAAATCCAACATTGTGTTCCATAACGTTTGCAGAGAGTATCAGTTACAAAGGAATAATATTGACGCATAGATGGCGCTACAAACAAACCAATTAACCCAAGTCGAATTACGTTTAGTGGATGTCCGGGGGGTAGTTCAAATATATGCTTGAGGAAGAATGTATTCAATTCTGATATCTGAAAAAAGAATGTCAATTGGCAAATAGCCAAGAATCTCATATATGTACATTTCGGGTCTAGCCATCGTACGTATGTCCAACTTTCAGGTGTGAATTGTAGCACAGCTCGCTTAATTTTTCCCTTTGCAGTCTGAATGCTCCTAAAAATAAAAATAAACGCGAAAATAAATAAAAACCTAGCATAAAATAAAAGCTGAATAAAATTCTTTCAAAATTTATTTATTCATTATATTTATTTCTTATAATATATATATATATATATATATATATATATATATATATATATATATATATATATATCATATATATATATATATATAGTATATATATATATATATATATATATATATAAATGTATATATATATAAAAATAGTATATATATATATATATATTATATATATATATAAAATATATATATATATATATATATATATATATATATATTTGTCATTTCAATAGTTTTCAGTTTATTGCTGGATTTAAGACACAACCTTTTACCTTATGAACTAAAAGAAAATAAATAACAAATCTAAAAATTAAAAATAAACGTAAAATAAATATCCGACAAGAAATATAAAACCGTTGCAAACGATCGGCACTTTCAGTAATAAAATTAAAAAATAAAGAAAAATGGCTGAAAAATCAGCAACAACAAAGCTAAAATTATATGAGGGGACATATCCAGGATTTTTATTCGGTGTGAGTTTGTTTTTTTTGGGGGGAGGGACAAAAAAAACTTTAAAAAACGCATAAAAAATTTGTTTATATGCATTTTTAGTACGTTTCTACGAGTCGGACAAACATTTCGGCGGGAGGGGGGACTACTGTATTAATCCAGTAAAGTGACTTTCGATACTTTTCGAGCTCCTGAATTAAGTCACTAAAATCGGTTCTTTTCGTCACTATCATTTCTGTCATAATTTTGCAAAAAGCAGTTGTAGGGCCAACACATGACGTGAAATGAGATCACTTTCCAAAATAACTGAGAACAATAAACTAAAATATATCCAAATGGATTTAATTCAACCTTGAAAGTGAAAGGTATTAACTTTAGACGCCTTTATAAAATGCAGAAATGTCTCAGCCAGTGTACGAGTTGAACTTGGTTTGCAAGTTTTGAGAATATTAAGTTTGACTTCGGAATACAGAAACGAACGATAAACGACGCGAGACGAGACGAAACGTTGTTTTGTTTTTCACTTTAATTTCTTTCATTTTAAGCGCAAGATCAAAAACAAATTGAAATACAAAAATAGAACACGCTAACTTGTATATGCGAAAAATTATTGTAAAGTGTTTTCAGGTCTTACCCAATTCCCTTTAAATTTATGTAGCTTCACATGTTTTATTCTCTACATAAGGAATTTCAATAGTATCAGAGGAAATTCTACAGTGAGACAGGACATGCCAGAGACCATCTCGCCAGATAAGGTCAAAGTTTTGCTTGAAATCAATGAGAAGTTGGTAAATATCTGTGTCAAATGCCAGGTAACACTCAAGGACTTGTTTGATGAATACATGAATATGAATACATGACAGACAAATATATAGAAATAGATCTACTTACTATAGGCTACAATTGATTGAGGATCACTGATTTTCACGGTCCCAATGATGGCTTTAGGGCCATCATTTTCAAGTCTGCCAGTGAGGAAATGGGCTCTTAAATAGAACATTCTTATCAGGTGGAAAATAGTAAGAAATCAAGTGATGAATATGAATATCCAAAATTCTGAAAAATTCGCAGAAGAAAGGACGCTTCTACTAATTTATGGCTGAAACTTCTCTCAGGTCATATGCATTAATAATAACAGCTATGGAGTCAGTGAATGTGCAATCAGTAGAGTAAGTGAATAAGTCCTGAGTGATTTCTTGGTAGAGTTCTTTGCCAAATTCCATGAAATGTTCCATGATTTGTTTAAGGATAAATGTATCGTTTATGACGGATCTGTTTTTATCGTAATAATTTCCTTCATCCAGTCTAAATAGAGAAAAAGACTTTTCGAAAAATCTCCCTTATTTGAGCCATTTTCTAGTTTTTAGGCAATTTGAATTATATTTCATTTCACCAACTATATTTCATTTCACAATTATATTATATTTCATTACATTTTATTTAAGAGCTATCTCTAACCTTTCAGACTTTTTGAAGAGTTTATGCTATTGGCGAACATGGCAGTCGCCCGACAAATCTACACGACGTTCTCTGATGTTACATTACTTCGTTGCCACCATTTATGACACCTCAATGGGTTGTCGATGCATCAGTTGCCCAGTGCAGTAGCTTTTCCGTCGGTTCGTTATCTCATTGATTTCCCAACCATTGTTCATAATAAAGAAAAACATTTTCTGGGCTAACTATTGAAGCAAGGACAATCGAGTCCTCTTCACCTAGCCGGGACTGTTGACACCCTGGTATGTATCTTCTGCTTTTCGCAGTTGTCCTCACATGGAAGACCATCCCACTTGGCGTCACGGCATCACCAAGTAAATTAGCCTATTACTGAAAGTGAGTTAAACGTCCTAGGGATGGATACACGCGCCGATGGGCCCAGCATAATCACTATCATCAGGGCTCTCCTTTAGATATACTTATCCCCCCGAGGTGGATACTCCGGCTATTTAAGACCCACAGAGACTGGACCCGTCGTGATCCTCACTCTTTTATTCAAAATTCTAGAGTATCCTCCGTAACTGAACAATATTCCCTAATCTGTGTCCTGGAGATACGCCTTGGGAAAAGCACCTGAGATGTTACTCAGGAGTCTGATTGCAATTTCACTGATTGCAGAGCTGTCATTATTATTGCATAGACCTGAGGGAAGTTTTAAGCTAAAACTTGTAAAAGCGTCCTTTCTTTAAAGAAAAATGAGCTTTATTGTAAATATTTGCTGTTAGCAATAGTACTTTATTCTAGAGATGTTAACAATATTGCTGATGGTGGAGAAATTGGACAACTCAAAAGAACCAATCTCCACTTGGCAATGCCCTTTGGCAGTAGTTCTCCACTGATTTTGGGCCATGCCCTACCTAGGCATTTCTATAATCCTGTTGCCCCCCTCGAGAAATTTTAATTTTTTATTCGAAATTTTCCTGATCTTTGAAGTCAAAATCAGAAATTCCGTGTATTCACCAAAATTCACCTGAAGGAAGCTTTAAAGGCTATTAACTTGGTATCATTTTTGGGGTCGTCCTATGGAATACTATCATGTATCTTTTTTACTTTTTAAATTCATTTGGATGTGACATCATTCACATGAAAAATGCTTCTAATTTTTTTAATTATGGCTCTAAGTGTAGTTAGCAGGAAGGTGCACGTCCTGCCCATTACCCACCAAAATATTACCCCACCGAAGGGGCCAACTTCTCACGTCGGGAACCACAGGTCTGGGGTCACTTAAAAGTAATTAAAATTAAACAATTAGAAAATATTTTAAAACAATTACCTAATTGATTCCCACTTGTACTCGCGCATTTCCAAAAACTTGCAAATTTGCATTCCGACATAAATGCCAAGTCCATTACAGAGTAACACGTCCAAAATTATCGCATCCCACCAGCATTCCACAAAGTTAGGCAGTAAGTGAGCAAAAGCTATCTAAAAGACAAAAAAAAGGAATTGGTTCTAATTATTTTATTATTACGACTACTACTAACAACTCACAGCAGCACCAAGCGGCCAAAGGCCAACACAGCTACATACGCTCCTCTTCCATTTCAATCTATTCAAAGCCTCTCTCTTTACACCCTCCCAAGAACTCCCCGTTTCCCTTAAATATTTTCTCAAGAAATCCTCCCACCCCGTTCGAGGATGACCTTCTTTTCGTTTGACCCTATATATTTGGACGCAAAGGACGATCTTTGGCAGCTTGTCAACCTTCATCCGCAGAACGTGTCCTAGCCATCTCAACCTTTCTCTCACTATAGCCCTAGAAAGCGGGATCGGACCACATGTCCCATATAGCTTACTGTTTGAAGTCAATAGTGGCTCTGTAAGCTCAGCCAGAGTCGACCCAGCTCTAAATGGGTACCTGGATAAATCTGGAGGAAAAGAAGAGGAAGCGCCGGATGATTTGCCCCAAAGCACGCATTGCACTCCTGACCGAAGGCCGAAAATCAATGAGCGCTCAGCGGATCACTGGTCACCATGCAAAAAAGTTTTTTTTACTCTTTGAGATACGGTCAGTCAGTCGTGTACCCAGAACAACCCGTAGGTAATTTCTCTGAAAAAATCCAGCATTCTTGAAGCGGCTGCCCTCGAATATAACTTAGATCTCTGGAACCAGTAACTTGAAGTGCTGAACCCAACTCAGAACACTTTCTGCTATGATAGCAAACGTAGACATACAGATAAATCGTCTCTTAGCCTTGACAAAATGATGGTAAGACATCTAAAATTTTAATGGGATATACCATAACGGCTGGTATGAGTTGTGATACTTTTTGATGGCTTTAAACAGCCTTCATATATTTTTTTAGAGAGAAATAGTTCACATGAATTTAAAAGCAGGACGAAACAATAGACTATAAGACAAACTTTCTACTTTTAAAAATTTAATAGCAATGTTTTTCCGAGCTAGGAAACCAATTTAACAGGCTGGAAGACCGTTTTTCCAATGTGGCTAAATGAAATTGTTTTCGGAAGTTTAAATACACTTCATATTCATGCTTGGCTAGACATCAATGTCTAGGCATAGCCATTATCTATCAATCGTAATGTTCTTCTTTTTTTATAGGCAGTCCTGATTGGTCCGAAGTGGCGATGGTTAGACATGGATGCATAGCTGAGTACACGTGTGAGTGGGACTTTAGGAGAACAAACTCTGAATCCACACGTGTGAACGGGGCTTTAGGAGAACAAACTCTGAATTCACACATGTGAGTGAGGCTTTAGGAGAACAAACTCTGAATCCACACGTGTTAGCGGAGCTTTAGGATAACAAACTCTGCATCCACAAGTGTGACCGGGGCTTTACGAGAACAAACTCTGAATCCACATATGTGAGCGCGGCTTTAGGAGAACAAACTCCGAACCCACACGTGACTCTGAGTCGTAGTCTGAACAGCTTCGATAAGTTATGATTTATGAAGCCTGAAGATATGGTAACGCGTAGAGATATGGCCTCAAGAATCACCTCTTTTCACCCATTGCGCTAATAAGAAAAGCTTAAAATCATATATCTAGATCGAGAACTATAAATCAAGACATATATACACATCCAAATATAAATTAAGACAATTAACAATAAAGCAACATATGAAGAAGAAAAAAAGGCATTTATTGTTAACAAAGGGTTACTCATTTCTTATACTTTAGAATTCAGGCGCAAGTAATTCTTTAGATTCTACCCTAAGTGACCATATTTTTGAAAAACCCAGCTATGAAATACTTTTTGAAAATACCTCCCTCATTAGCGATTACTTGGGAATAGAATAAGTTGTACGTGAGGCAACTGAAATTAAAATTAAGCTAAACAATAATATTTCTTTAAGTAAGGACTTGGTGGAGTTTTCACTCAATGCTTTATACACAAATTTAATTAAAAATGACTTTAAAAATCATATAAAAAAAACAATAGCCATTACCATGAACCTGTTACAAAAACACCTTTTAGGTTAGCTGCGAAAAAGGCAAGAATAGCATTAAAAACATGTTATTAATTTGTACCTGAATTCACCTAGTTTCGTATGGTTTCATCTTCAGTCCTGGTTACGCTTCGTTGTAGTAATGATTCTGTGACTGTTTTAATTTTTTCATTTCAGTTTTAAAGAAACATTTTATTGTATGTTTTATTTTATTTATATAAAATATATAGATATATTATTCATATAAAATATATAGGTTTTCTGAAGACAGCTCTTGGATATAGAGCTGAATAATTCTTAACTTTTAAACAAATTTTACTGTATTAGATAAATTTCCTGTTATTTTAATTATTTTTGTTTTCATACTGAAGATTGGGGACAGGAAAGGGTGTAAGCAACAGCCAACACACTCATTAAATGGCCATTATCAAAAATAGAACAATAGTGAGCAGTTTTTTAATTCATAGCCAGAAGTAAAAATTCGTTGATTGATAGTCTGCAATGTAGAGTATGTACTTACTTCTGTGATTTCCCACATTACACTAATAGTCCATAATATTCCATAGTGACGGACTATAAGCGCCTTCATAAGCCATCCAAAGAAATGCGAAAATGCAAAAACATCCATGTGGCCCCAAAGCTTGGATAAATTAATGTCAGAACAATTAACTCCATATTCCTAAAAAAGGAGCAACAATAAACATACAACTAATTAAACAATTAAACAACTAAACAATTAACAATTAAACAACTAATTTAAAGAGTGGAAATAAGCATATTACATCATCTGGTCTGTTTTATTTGACTTTTGCACCCCAAAAACGGAAGAGGATTTGCTAGATGTTTTCCAGAGATATTACCTACGCATTGTTTTGGCTACCTGACTGACTCACCACATCTCAAACCGTAAGCTGTACAAAAAATGTGGGTCAATCCCGTTTTCTAGGGCTATAATGAGAGGAAGGTTGAGCCGGCTAGTACATATTCTGCGGATGAAGGATGACAGATTGCCCAACATCGTCCTTATATGGCAACCGTCTAGAGCCAAACGAAAAGAAGGTCGGCCCCGAATGGGGTGGGAGGATTTCTTGAGAAAATATTTAAGGGAAATGGGGAGTTCTTGAGAGAGCGTAAACAGGGAGGCTTTGAATAAATTGGGATGGAGGAGCGTGCGTTTCTGTGTTGGCCTCAGGCAGCTTGGTGCTGCAGTGAGTTGGTGGTAGAGGTTTGCACTGTTTGTACAGTTTAAAATATTAGCCACAAACAACAAAACTTTGAAGTCCCAAGCTTTGAAGTTCCCACTTTATTTAGTTTTTTCCTTTGTCCTAGTTTTCTTTTCTTTTTTTGGTTTTTGTGCTAGTGTTCCAAAAAAATTAAGTTATGCCCCAGTTTTAGATGCTATTGACCATTTTTGGGGGCTAATGTCTCTAATGTCATCCCAGACGGGAAATTTCCCCCAGATAACATACCCCCCCCCCTCTCAGAAAATTTACCCCATATACAAAATTCAGCAGCCACGGGGAAAACATGACAAATAAAAAGAAGGAAGAAAAGAGAGGATTTTGAATATTATACAAATATTTCAAAACACAGGCAGAATATATGGTTTAGAATACCCTAAAGGCTGGTGAAAGTTACTTCATCTACTTCACTTCGCATCATCTACATCACTTCATCTACATCACTACATCTACTACTTCACTTCACATCTACTTCACGACAGGTATCTCTCCCCTTAAGAAAGGAGTTCTATCTGATGTCTGGAGACACACTTGTCTCCAAAAGCCTTATCATCTCCTTAGAGATTATCTGTCTCCATAGGAGAGAATAAAAAAAAAAAAATGATCGCCTCTGATCCACCAAGAATAACAGGCTCTGATCGGTTTGTGCAGTCTTCGACTTCTGGAGTCTCTTCTGTATGGACGAGGCTCTCCTATGGAGAGAGATAATCTCTAAGGAGATGATAAGGTTTTTGAAGCCAGGCGTGTCTCTAGACATCAGATAGAACTCCCCTCTTAAGAGGAGAGATACCTTTCCGTAAAGAAAGAATAAATTCGAAGTAGATGAAGTAACTTTCACAAAATGCATACCTTCATATACAAGATGATGAATGGCATCATAATCATAGGTTACAACCATAAATGATGTTGTAGCCAAACTATATGATGGGGTCAGTTACAATGACGATATGTATCAACTAGGGGTCGACACCGGTCCCGTTTCTGTTTCTCTTCCACCGTTTTCTCCATTTTTCTTTTTTGTTTTTTTTTTAGAAAACGGAAAAAACAGAAAACAGGTAGCCGTTTTTTTATTACCGTTTTTGTTTCTGTTCCGTTTTTTTCTTATCGTTTTTGCCGTTTCTATTTTTCTTAAACCCGTTTTTCTTCATTTTCCGTGTTATGGTTGCTAATAGAATCATGTCGCATTCTTGCGACTTTTATTGGATTTGGACACTTGCCTGGATTCTGGAGTCTGGATTCTAGATAATCTTGATGCATGGTGAATTTCGTCAGCTCAGAAAATGTCAATCAGGGTTGCCACCGGTGACACTTTAGTGTCACTTTTGACATTTTTTAAAAAAAATGGCACTTTTTGGGACACCTGGCACTATTAGGACACTTTTTTAGCAAAAGTGGCACTTTTTTTGCTAAGGAGCACTATTTTACAAAAAAAGAATTTTTTCAGACAAAAAACTGAAAGGAAAACTGTCAATGTAGATATGCATCGATATCCTTTTTCTGTCAGTTAAGATTCTCATCTTAACTCCGCGCTCGGCGATTATTGAATGCAAGAATCTTTCTGTGCGGTGAAAACATAAACGTGTTTGTGTCTATCTGTGTGTGAGAAATTTTTATATTCTTATTCTTATCACTGACAAGCGAAGATCATCCAGTGATCTTCGGGTAAGAAATACTTGGCAATGGAGAGGGCAGAGATAGACATTTAACTGCAATGTGGTGGAGAAGCCTTCAATTGTTTTCAGTTGTTTAGTTCAACTATTTTGTGTTGTTGGAATAATTTGTAGGCTCATAGACGATAAGTCAGTCAAGCAGTTTGGAATTCTTGAGTGGGTCCGAATTCAATTTTTATGTTTTATTAGTTGAGGGTTGACTACAATTCAAAGAATAAAAGAGCAAGAAAAGCTAAGAGTGTATTTTTGCGCCACTATGTTAATAGCTGTTACTATGTTAACCAGTCAGTGGGCCAGTGACTGCTTAACTTTACACGTCTTTTCATCGATTTCCGTAACTGGAGCTCTTGAAGCCCAGTGACTGAAAAGCTCACTGGTGACATTACACAACGACTCGGCAACGCGAAAACATCCACTGAGCTCACTCGTGTCCCACAAGAATATCTAGTGACCTCTTCAGTGACTGGGCCAGTGACGCAAAAATGCGTTCTAACATTTCCGTTCATATTTTTCATATTTTTCTTTGAGCTCTTGGCAATGGAAAAATGAATATTCATACATAACCATCATACCTAAAACCAAATTGATACCAAAACTTCCATTATCTTTAATCCTATGCAATCATTAGCAAAATCACAATCTTAAAATTCTTGTTCACTGTTCCTATGCCCTAGTCCCTGGAGCAAGGCCGTATCCAGGGGGGGGGGGGGGGGTTACCCGGTTTGACCCCCCTCCCCCCCCCCCCCGAAATTTTTGACCGAGTCGAAAATAAGTCGAAAATTAGTAAAACCTAGGTAAAAATCAGTATAGTTAGTCGAAACTGAGTCAAAAATTAGTAAACCCCCCCCCCCGAAAAAGTCAAAAATTAGTACCCCCCCCCCCCTCCCGAAAAACATCCTGGATCCACCCTTGCCCTGGAGACATCGTAAAGAAAAATTTACTGGGAGTGGCGAGAGTTCTCGTGAAACTTATTCTATTCAGGTTGTGATAAATAGATTAGATGATATAGCTGTCTTATTGTTTTTCCACTAGTTTTTGAAAAAAAAAGAGAAGAAAGTACTCTGCGGGACGAGTTCCCATTTCATACAGTAAGCACCATTTGTGTTTTAGCGGGTTTTTAGGAGGGGGGCTGGAAAGTTGACAAGAGTGGAAGTGCTGCGCAAAGCCGGAAATCAGCACCGACTAAGTAAAATCAAAATTTCTTTTTTATAGTTGATAGATGGCATTAGATCCGACATTTCATGTTGGAGAAGTTAAAGATGCGGGAAACCACGCGGGCATGATCCCAAGCGGATCGGCCAATATTTTCAATTTAAAAAGCTTGTTGATATAAGCGCGAGCGACGCGAAGCGTCGCGAGCGGCAAATTTTTGGAAAATGACACTTTTTACACAAAATTGACACTATTTTGCAACCCAAAGTGGCACCAAAAAAACCGGCCGAGTGGCAACCCTGATGTCAATGCATCAAAAGGAGCTTCTAATCAGAGAAATTTGAGTAAGTAGAAATTTAAGGTAGAAATTTAAGGTATATATTATATATATATATATATATATATATATATTATATATATATATATTTATAATAATATATATATATATATATATATATATATATATATAATATATATATATATATATATATATATATATATTGGGTGGTAAAATCTGAGTGGGGAAAAGCCGACTCTGCGCTTTTCAAGTCCGTGTATGATAATATACTTGAAAAGATAAAGGTCCCATTTCAACTGCTTCAACAAGGTTCACCTGTTCCCGATAATGAGAAGCAGATACTCCTGAACAATTACTGTGCAGAAATTACACATGCCCTGCGCTGTGCCGAAAAGGCTGCAGTTCCGACACGAAAAGTTCGAATCGGAAGTGAAATCCACAGTGGTCTCAGAATGTACAGTTGTCCGAGTCTTGTAGTCGATCTAAATTCTGGTATACACTATGGAACGAGTGCGGGCGCCCTCGTCAAGGTGTCTTGAATGATATCAGGCTATATACTAAGCGAAAGTTCGCCAAGACCCTTGCTAAACACCGAACCGACTTAATGGACCAGAATTGCAAAGTGCTTGAAGGTGACCCAAATGCAGTCTGGAAGTATATTAAAAAGAAAAGGGGTCCGAAATCTCGCAAAGAAGAAATTTTGCCAAGTGAAAGTGATTGGAATAAATATTTCACTGACGAATTCTCACCGCCGAACAAGGCTCTCGAGGAAGAGTTCGAAAAAGAGCTCGACTCCCTCCTAGCGTCAAATGAACGAAGTGTCGGGTTCGTTGTTACTGTCTCTAGTATCCGTCATATGCTATCTAAACTGAAAAAGAAGTATTCTCGAGGTGATGATGGTATTTGTGGAATGCATCTGGCTATTGGGGTGACAGTGTGTTAAATCACCTTGCTCTTATGTACCAGATGATCTTTAACTGCGGTCTTGTCCCCGATGTTTTCTGTGTTGGCGTCGTTACACCAGTTCCCAAAAAAGGGAATGATCCCAGGAACTGTTCATCATACCGCCCCATAACTGTTGCGCCGGTATTCTGCAAACTCATGGAAATGCTTGTTTTTGATGACCTAAGTGAAGCTTGTTATACACCCGATTCGCAATTCGGGTTTAAGAGTGGTACTAGTCGCGAGCATGTTCATTCGTTGATAGCTAATCTTTTGCTCAGTGCTCACGATAATAATGATACACTTGTTCTAGCAAGCCACGATGTACGTAGAGCATTCGACTCCGGTATCCACGCACATATACTTAGTTCTGCTTGTAAACGCGGAGTTGACCGTTCGGTTGTCGTTGTATGGAGGAGCATGTATAGGAGACTGAGAGTGAAGATTAAAGTCCCCACTCATCGCGGTATGGTGGTATCCACCGTAGTTATACCTGTCCGTAAAGGTATCCGGCAAGGCTCCATTACTTCCCCTCCCCTATACAACAACAGTATTATCGTCCCTCAAGAATCTGCCAAAACGTGCTGCATATATCTAGGTATAGACGTGTCTCTCATCAATTACGCTGATGATATACTTAACGCAAGTAGGTCTGTTTCAAGGGTTGAGGATAACTACAATATATTGAGTGATGAATATGCTAAGATTGGGCTAGCTTTTAACGCTGCCAAAAGTGAAGTAGTTGTTTTTCGTCGCAACGCGAAAGATTCGACCCCGATTAGCGTGCTCCTAGGTGATACTGCGGTGAGCTCAAAGCCATCTCTCACTTACCTTGGACTGCCGATCGCTTCAGATCTGCGGTCTACTCGTGAAGCACTGGTTGAGCATTTTTCAGAAAAGGCACGCAAAGCATACGGACTACTCCTACCCTGCAAACGTATGTATAACCGCCATATACTCGGAAGGCTTTATTCCGTGTTCGTTATCCCGCATGTTCTGTCACTCTCGCCGTTTTGGTCTCTTTTCACCGAATCAGATAAGCGCTCAGTCCGTCGGGTTTACTATAAGTATGCAAAATATCTGTTAAGTGTTACGCCATGGGAGAGAAATTCAAGAGTTTCGAAAAATTACAGCGTTGCGGACCCGACTACTGCAGCTACTGAGCGAATCGTCCGATTTCGGCGTTCGCTCAATCCTGATCATGATATGTACCGAGCTATCGTAGGCTAGTTTGATTACGAGTTTAGTATGCTGTATATAGATTGTTATTGAAGTCTTGTTGTTTCTCTTATTGCGTTTTCTTTTTCTCTTTTTTTTTCTTTTTTTCATTACTCCGTTGTGTAACCTTGTGTTATTTATGATGGGAAATAAAAACCATTCATTCATCATATACATATATATATATATATATATATTATATATATATATATATATATATATATATATATATAATATATATATATATTATTATATATATATATATATATATATATATAATTATATATATATATATATATATATATATATATATATATATATATATATGTTAAATAAAAACAAGTTTTTTTTTAACTGAAAGTAAGGAGTGTCATTAAAACGAACAGAAATTATTCCATATATTAAAGGGGCTCTCCTCTCCAACAGAATTGTGAGAAAGAGTCAACTTTAGAGTAAAGAGCGAGGCGTTGAAGGGGGGACAGCCCCTTTCATATACCGAATAATTTCTGGTCGTTTTAAGCTTTAATGTCGCTCCTTACTTTCAGTTAAAAAAAACTTATTTGTTTTTTTTTATTTAATTTCTGAACGTTTTTGAATTAATGCAGGTTTTGATTTTGGATCACCGTACATGAATAATTAAAACAAAATTTGCATATTAATTTTTGCTTTTTGGCTAAATGACTTTCTCGAAAGTTTGATCTGGCGACTAAGGCTAGGAATAAGTGAAGATGAAAAGGTGACGTTGGGTAATGAAAAGATTGATCAGGTGGGCAGCTTCACTTACCTTGGTGGTATTATTTGTAAAAATGGTGGGAGCACTGAAGATGTTAAAGTAGAATAGCCAAGGCTCAGGGTGTTTTTTCACAGTTAAAAAAAAGTTTGGAAGAATAGGAAGATAAGTCTGCAAACCAAGATTAGAATATTAGAAGCTACAGTGATGACAGTGGTCAAATATGGCTCTGAAGCATGGACGCTCCGAAAAGCGGATGAAGATTTGCTAGATGTTTTCCAGAGAAATTGCTTAAGGATTGTTCTGGGTACCCGGTTGACTCACTGTATTTCAAACAATAGACTATACGAAAAATGTGGTTCAATACCGGTCTCTAGGACTATAATGAAAGAAAGGTTGAGGTGGCTAGGGCACGTTGTGCGGATGAAGGATGACAGATTGCCGAAGATTGTTCTTTTCGGCCAACCGTCTAGGGCTAAACGGAAAGCAGGTCGTCCCCGTCTGGGGTGGGAGGACGTCATAAAGAAAGATTTAAAGGAAATGGGAACTTCGTGGGCGGGTGTAAAAAGGGAGGCTTTGAATAGATTGGGGTGGAGGAGGAGCGTGCGTAGCTGTGTTGGCCTCAGGCGGCTTGAAGCTGCGGTGAGTTGTTAGTAGTAGTAGTAGTAGATTTGAGAAGAGGGGCGGAGGAGGGGGCCTAGTTGCCCTCCAATTTTTTGGTTGCTTAAAAAGGGCACTAAAACTTATAGCTTTATTTAGGAACGTTTTTATTAGTAATAAATATACGTAACTTACGAATTAACATACGTAACGAAATTCTATATTCGTATATTTTTATTACGTATATTAGGGCCTTCGTCCCCTAGTCAATACCTCGCTCTTTACGCTAAAGTTCGAATTTTGCTCAATTTCTTTAAGAATGACCCCTTAATCGCAAAGGCCGTTAATTAGAATAAATAGCTCCTATGAAAGTACTAAAAAAAACTTTAGTGTAAAGAGTGAGGTTTAGACTATGGGTCGAACCCAATCATATACGTAATAATTTCTTTTCGTTTTAAGTTTTGATGTTGCTCCTTACTTTCAGTTGAAAACCTTGGATACTTATTTAGAATCCGATAAACACGCGAGAAGTGTAGTTTCGTTAATGCTAATGAAATAAAATAGGAATGAAAATATAATATTTTTTGAACAAAATTTGGGCTATATATTTGCACATTAGGGGGGGGGGGGCAAAGCATAGCATATATTAAATAGGTAACCTATCCTAACCTAGATACCTTTTATGCCCCTTCAACCCCAAAAAAAACTAGTGTTTAAATCTTTGTCACGGAGTGAGCAATACCTCACTAGGCAGCGAAAACCTGTTTTTTTTATGGTCTTTTTGAGATTTCGATGCGGTCTTTCTCGCGTGTTTGTCGGATTCTAAATAAGTACCAAACTTGTTTTTTATTTAAGTTCTGATCGGTTTTTTATTATGCTGGGAAATCCGGCCTCCCTTCATAGCAATGTCTCTTCCCACATGGAAAGATCCTTCCACGTAACTTCCTAACCCCTCCCCTCTCCACAACTAGAAAAAATCCCTCTGAAAATTCCTGTATACTTCCCAATAACCAA
>CM051276.1:35157691-35222691 GCA_027921565.1 Artemia sinica
CACATGAGATATATAAATTTGTGCTATATAGGTACTTATCTCTTACATATATAGGATGTATATTATATAGGATATATATGGATGTATTATATAATCTCTTATATATAGGATGTATACCCCATGAGAAGTATATAATTTGTGCTACATAGGTATTTATCTCTTATATTTAGGATGTATACACATGAGATGTATACCTAGCGCCAACATCCTTCGTGCAGTCCGTAGTAGCCTCCAGAAGTTCAGAATTCTACAGAAACTCTACTTTATAATTACTGATTCAGGAGCTAATATAGTAAAGGCCCTCAGAGACGGTAACACTATGCGAAGCTCATGCTTTGCGCACAACCAGCATAATAGGGTGTCTAATGCCCTTAAGCTATGGGAATGCAGAAACCAGGCAGATTTAGTAAGTGCTACCCAGCTGAGTAATTCCGGATCCAGTTCTGAATCTGGTGATAACATAGATACTGCTGAACAAGATGACTTTCCCGACCTGATTGTAGGAGATAATGACGTTGAAGAAACGAGTTACACTGACTGCAGTAATGACAGTAATAGTAGTTCGGAATCAAATGATTCAGACCTTTACAGTAATTATGAGAACTCAGTACCAAGACAATCAGGAGTTTCCACTGAAGTATTGACGCTGGGAGCAGCACTGGTAAAAATACGAAAGCTAGTGTACTGAAGTGTCTTCCAAATCTCGTGACCTCTTAGAAGCTATCTGCAAGACATATAATCTTAGTCCATCCATCACAAAGGACATGAATGTTCGATGGAACACCACCCTTACTATGATACAAATGTATTGTGCCCGTAAAGAAGCACTCCGCGAATTCTTCAACTGAAGCCTTCGTGACGCTAAAATCACAGACCTCGAACTTAATAACAATGAGTGGTCCATTGTGGAAGCTGTTATTGAGGTTCTTCGCCCGTTTAAATGGGCATCGGTGATAAATAGTGGGTATAATTATATTACGGCAAGCCAAGTTGTGCTGATGATTCAAGGACTTCAGTTATTTTGTGAGAAGCCAGATAATAGTGCTATTGCTGAGTCATTCAATGACCTGAAGGAATTATTAGCTGTCCAACTCAGGAGATATTTTTTTAGGTCCTAGGTTTGATATGCTACTCTTCACAAGAGCTGGCTTTTTTGACCCTGCAATTTGCGAAAAAATGAACTATAGACAGAGATTCAGCTCGTCAGTCCATCTCTTCACTTCTCCAGCAGTTCATTCCTGAGAAGAGAAATACAGAAGAACCCCTTCAAATCCAATTGAACTCTGCATCTTTCCCAATTGACGTCACTCCTATCAAGTCAAAGACTAACAAAAATGCATTACCAACTCCACATCAAGAAGACAGCTTGTTTGCTAAGTTTCTCGACACGACTGGGTTTCGGATGAACTCTTCAAATCAAAATTCTAACAATATAAGCACTGCCCGCGCAGCAGCAATTTATTATTAGGGCATATGAAGAGAGAGTTCCAGTGTTCTTGAGTGAGAGACGTAGATCAGGAAAAAATATTTATGATCCGCTAGAATTTTGGACTGACTATTTCTACACTTACCCAGAGTTAGGTGAAATTGCTTGTATGCATTTCGCAGTGCCTGCAACTTCAGTGCCAAGTGAGAGTGCATTTAGTAGTGCTAGGTACTTTACTCGAAAGCAGTGCTCACGAAGGACTGCAAACTCACTTGAACTTCGAATGTTTCTAACTGATAAGTTTTGATTTATGTCATTTTGAATGTTTGGTCTTTTTTATACTTGATCTTTTTTATTAATCAATGTTTGTCAATGTTCATTTTACTCTCATAAGCCAAAAAAACTGAAAAAAAACGGAAATATCTGTTACAACGACCGTTAAAAAAAACGGGCCGTTTCTGTTTTTCGGTAAAAAAAAACGGAGAAAAGGAAACGGAATTCCGTTTTTTTATTCTCGTTTCTGTTATCATTTGTTTCTTTTCCATTTTTAATTGCCGTTTTTTACCGTTTCTATTTTAGCCAAAAACAGAAACGGTGCCGACCTCTAGTACCAAAATAAAAGGCTGACAGGTCAAGTTAGTGATGAAAGCTACCAAGAAAAAGTACTACAAGAACATTTGCGATTATCTATTAAGCATACTTTGAAGGGTATCTTGGGAAACAGCGATGGTAACCAGGGCCATACCCAGGATTTTTTTCGGGGGGGGGGGTATTTTTTTCTGGGGGAGGGAGGGGATACTAACGAATTTTAAAAAGGCGTCAAAATGTGTTTTTACATATACATTTTTATTTCTTTTTTACGAGTCGGACAAACATTTCGGAGGTAGGGGATTCAAACCCACTAGCCCCTCCCCTGAAAACGGCCTTGATGACAACGTAGTCGTTCTTTACAAGTTGCTACTAAGAAAAAACAAAAGCTTTTGCTGGTGTGTAACATATTTTTTTCCATATTGTCTATTTTTTTAATTCCTTTTTAATTGTTTAATTGTCTATTATTATTGTTATTATATTGTCTATTATTTTAAAATGGCTGAAAAATGCGCATTATAATGAAAGAAAGTATTTCTTTTTAAATCATCATTACGTAAGAACAGAACATTGAATAGACAATCTAATGACATGTTTCTTTTTTCCTAACTGTTTTCAGATCTGTAATGTACTGTCCCTAAGCCCCTAGGAATTTTGTTTTTCACATTACATATGATGAAATCTTCTTAATAAGTAAGTTATTAGTTTGAATACTTTAGCCTTATAATTGACAGCCGCTATAAAGAAACAAAACTACCTTGTCCAAATCTATCCTGAATCTTTTAGGATGGATCTGAATACGCTCAATACATCAAAATAGGCTCAATAGACTCATCTGATAATTGACAGCCGCTAATAAAGAAACAAAACTACCTTGTCCATATCTATCCTGAATCCTTCCAATTCTGGATCAAGCCACTCAAGAATACTTCTCACAGTGGAATAACTTTGGAATAGAATGAAGCACAAAGATACGAGATATAGAACACTTAAGCCAAATACCATTCTCCAAATGACAGGGTGAGGTCGCGTAAACGGCCCATTTGGGAAGGCCAGTGCTGATATTATTAAGAATATGAAGAGGACACATTTCATACCAGCCCATATGTTATCTCTTAAATCGGCTTCGTCATCTCTAGAAAAAAGAAGAAATATATGTAGGGGAACAGAAAAATACCACACCAATAGCTAAACAGGGAACATAGCTTTAATGAACATTTATTACTCTACTTAGCAAGTTTATCATCAAAAAAAAAGTTTAAAAAAACACAGGAAATTTTTTTGACCCATTTGGGACGAAAAGACGAATAATGAGACAATCAAAGAAGAAAAATGATATAACTATACGTATTTTGAACAATACATTATAAAACTGGTCTGTGAAAAATACCACACCAATAGCTAAACAGGGAACATAATCTTTAATGAACATTTATTACTCTAATTAGCAGGTTTATCGTAAAAAAAAGTTTTAAAAATACTGGAAACTTTTTTGACCCATTTGAGACGAATAATGAGACAATCAAAGAAGAAAAATGATATAACTATATGCATTTTGAACAATACTTTAATTTTTCAAACAGTTCCTGGTAACGAACTGTAAGTAAGGAGCGACCCGGCTCAATGGTAACCGAAACTCTACAAACGGAATTTTGATACCAATAGATACATCAAAAGAATCAAATTTTAATTCTGATTAAAAATATATAAGTTTCATCAAGTTTAATTATACCAATCAAAAGTTACGCGCCTGAGAAAATTTGGCTGATTTTCGAAAAAAGCGGGAAAGACCCCCTAAAAGTTATAGAACCTTAATGAAAATCACACCATCGTATTCAGCGTATTAGAGAACCCTACTGTAGAGGTTTCAAGCTCCTATCTACAAAAATGTGGAATTTTCCATTTTTTGCCAGAAAAAAGATCACGGATGCGTGTTTATTTTTTGTTTTTTCCAGGGGTAATCGTATTGACCCAGTGGTCGTAGAATATCGTAGGAGGGCTCATTGGAACGGAAATTAAAAGTTCTAGTGCCCTTTTTAAGTGACCAAAAAATGGAGGGCAACTAGGCCCCCTCCGACGCTCATTTTTTTTCTCAAAGTCGCCCAATTAAAATTTTGAGATAGCCATTTTGTTCAGCATAGTCTAAAATCAAATAAATATGTCTTTTAGGATGACTTAATCCCCCACAGTTCCCAGGGGAAGGGCTGCAAGTTATGAACTTTGCCCATTGCTTACATCTTGTATTGGTTATTATGAAGTATACAGACATTTTCAGGAAGGACTTTTTTCTGGTGGGGGGGGGGGGCTGGAGGAGGAGGTTACTTGGGAGAATCTTTCCGTGGAGGATGTTTCTTTGGGGTAAGGGATATTTCTATGAAGGGGGCGCCGGATTTCCAAGCATTATTTAAAATATGATCAGAAATTAGATTTAAAAAAAGCAAATTTTTTCAACTGAAAGTAAGAAGCAACATTAGAACTTAAAACGAACAGAAATTATTACGTATATGAGGGGGTTCTCCCCCTAGTCAATACCTCGCTCTTTACGCTACAGTTTTTTTTAGTGCTTTCAAAAGAGCTATCTATTCTAATTAAACGGCCTTTGTGATTCAGGGGTTTGTGAATTAAATTTTTTTTTAACTTTTAACGTAAAGAGCGTGGTATTGACTAAGGGGAGAACCCCCCCCCCCATATACGTAATAAAAAAAACAATAAAAAAAACAACCGATACGGCTCAATAGTAATCGAAACTTTTAAAAACGGAATTTTGATGTCAATAAATGTATCAAAAGAATGGGCTTATAATGCTGATTCTAAATACATAAATTTTATTAAGTTTAGTATTACTCATCAAAGGCTACGAGCCTGAGAAAATTTACCTGATTTTTTAAAGAGGGGGGAAACATCCCCTACAAGCGAAAAATTACGTCAGAACCAAATTTAGAGACAGCCATTTAGCAAAAGAAAAGTAAAATTTTTATGCAAATTTGTTTACTTATTCAATGACGGTGAGCCAAAATAAAAGCTGCATTAACTAAAAAACGATCAGAAATTAAATAAAAAAAACAAGTTTTTTAAACTGAAAGTAAGGAGCGACATTAAAACTTAAAACGAACAGAAATTATTCCGTATATGAAAGGGGCTGTCCCCTCCTCAACGCCTCGCTCTTTACGCTAAAGTTTGACCCTGTCTCACAACTTTATTTTTTAAAACAATAAAAAACTTTAGCGTAAAGAGCGAGGCGTTGAGGAGGGGACAGCCCCTTTCATATACGCAATAATTTCTGTTCGCTTTAAGTTTTAATGTCGCTCCTTACTTTCAGTTTAAAAAACTTGTTTTTTTTATTTAATTTCTGGTCGTTTTTTAGTTAATGCAGCTTTTATTTTGGCTCACCGTCATTGAATAAGTAAACAAATTTGCATAAAAATTTTACTTTTCTTTTGCTAAATGGCGCGAGCGTTCGCTAGGTAGTGGTTTTATCATTCTAACAACATGGATACATATGATATCTTTTGATTGAGTTCGACATCCCTTTCATCATTCCCTAGAAGTTTAAACTTTATATTCTAGACCCTTTTGAGATATTTCACATACGCTCTTTTGACAACCTGGATGCATATAATGTATTTTCATTTATTTCGATACCCCCTCAATATCGCCTTACAATTTTTACTTAAAACCCTTACCGTTCCTGATATACTCACATGGCCGTATCAAGGAGGGGGGGGGTTGAGCCCCCCTATGATCCACACGGGACAGAGGAATCGTGATAAATTCTTTATACCCATAAAACATTCAGCTGCATATACTCTCACCAATCACTCAAAATCAAAATCCACCCTACCAAACACTTCAATTCCCCAATCATTCAGTTCTGTACATTAGTAGAATGGCCCCTATTGATCCCACGAGTACAATACCCCTTCGAATCCCGATCCGGACACTTTTTTTAAAAACTCCCACGAGTACACCAAATATGGGCATAGAGTCCCTAGGGAGAATGATTGCGTAATCGGTTAATGACCCTTTTTCCAAGGTCGATTTATTTGTTGTTGTTTTGGGCAAGTGCATGCTCGAGGCGAATGTCAAGGTGTCCAGAAATAGGAAACAGTATTTGTTGTTGTTGTTGTTTTGGGCAAGTGCATGCTCGAAGCGAATGTTATGAGTTTCCAGGAATAGGACACAGTTAGATCACGTGTTTCCTTCTCAGCCAATCAGAGGGCTTGCTTACATAACAATTCACCCTTGAGATTTCGTATATAACGGACATGCATTGTGATTAAATTATCAGAAACTATTGTGACACAATGGATAGAACAACTGACATAATTGATGAGCTTGAAGCATTGGTTCAATTTACCATGTAAGTTCCGTTTTAATTTTTATTTTCAAAATAAAATTATTTTCCATGGTCACCCTCCAGTATATCTAAGTCCCCCCCTCCCTCCCTATGCTATCTTTATACTCGATAGAAAACATAAAATATGTTCTTTTTATTACCTAAACCATCCTCAAACCCCCCCCCCCACTGTTTTTACAACGATAATTCTCATAATAGAAATAATTTTCTTTTTGATAAATTTTGGCTTTTCTATATCCTAGCTAAAAGCGACCACTGACTTCCGTCAATTCTTAAAGCATTATGCCGTTCTGTTTTGACATAAGGCTCCGTGCAACTTATAAATAGTTTTGACACCCCTTTTCCTGTTTTGTTCTATCATTAGCTGGTTTTAGGCAATCTAGGTTTTCAATGCTTTTTACGTAATTCTGTGTTTTTATCTGAAAATAGCGGAATTGTCTGCAAAATTAGCGATAGATATTTAGGACATTGGAATTCTATGTAAGAGCGAAACAAGTTATATCCCCAAAAATAATAATTGCTATTTATGACATTGCTGAAAAGAGGGGGAGGGGGATTGTTTTTCTCCCGTCAAATTAAAACGGTTTCATGCAGACAATTGCAATTTATTAAGCGCAGGCCTATGCAATCTCTATTTGAAGAAGTGAAAAGAGTTATTTTCAAATTAAGGTCTAACAATATATTTAGGACATTGGCGAAAGGGGGAGGGGGCCATGCCTCAATTCTATCGCCATCATTTTAAAATGAAAAACAAAACTGTTTCTTCGCGTTAGGGCAGTAAGAGGACCGAGGGTTTCTAAGAAAAAAAGATATCTTTATTATGTGTACATTTACATCCAAGAATGTAATTTAGGCCAATAAGCTGCTAGGCTAACAATCTTTTTTCTATTTTAAAGACCTATAGACGGGAAACATTTAAAAAAATTCTCAGCAAGGTAAAAATAGGGGCATTTCTTGCAAATTTTACCTATTGCTTTGCTTTTGGCGTAGGGGGGGGGGGGGGCTTTCTTAGTGATAAATGCGTTCTAGACAAAATTATGGATAGTTTGGGTGGGGATACTAATTTTCCTTCTGTAAAAAGGGGGAAATTATTTTCCATACTAACTTTTTTCTCTTCTTTTTTAAGGCCAATTATGAAGAATGTATGCCCCCTCCATCTAAGAGAGCAAGAGAGGGTGAGGCAGCCCCATCAGTGCCAGCCTCTATGCAGTCTGGGCATAAACCAAAAAGAGAATGGGCCATAAGGATGGAGAACCCTGCTGTCTCATCTGTGCAAGCCCATGACATCGCTGGCTCGACTGCACAAGTCCGTACCGTCACTGGTCCTACTGCACAAGCCGCAGCCCAATCTGCGCAAGAACATAGCGCCGCCACCCCGTCCGCCCCCGTCCGCCCCGTCCAACACACGCTACCTGGACCATCCGGCACCCAAGTGCAGCCAGGATTTGCAAATGTGAGCATTTTTCCTACCTAGCTTATAGAAATATATATCTATTTCTTCCAATGTTTTTTAGTCTTTTCTTTTCACTATTTTTCAACACTGTGTAAAAGTGTATCTCAGAGATATTAAAATATTAACCCCTCGCCCCCCAACCATTGTTTTAAATTTCTCTGCTCCCCCCTCCCTCGGAGATATCTAAATATAATGTAATTTTTTTGCAAAGAAACCGCTCTTTTTCTAATCTTTGCTATTTTCTCTGTAGGCATCTTCGCTATCTCATAATAATATTTTTAGGTAATTTCCTAGTTTACTGCTATCTCTCCACTATGAAACTCAAAATGCTATTTTTCGCCGTGAATATTATAATTTTAATTTTTGACATAAAGCTCCGCAAAAGCATATAAATAGATCTGTTTCGCCCTTTTTCCTGTTTTGTTCTATCATTAGCGGTTAGTGGTTAGACCAAGTCTAGGATTTCAATGCTTTTTACATAATTCTGTGTTTATTTCTGAAAATAGCGGAATTGTCTGCAAAATTAGCGATAGATATTTAGGACATTAGAATTCTATGTAAGAGCGAAACACTCCACTATGAAACTCAAAATGCTATTTTTTGCCGTGAATATTATAGTTTTAATTTTTGGCATAAAGCTCCGCACAAGCATATAAATAGATCTGTTTCACCCCTTTTCCTGTTTTGTTCTATCATTAGCGGTTAGTGGTTAGACCAAGTCTAGGATTTCAATGCTTTTTACATAATTCTGTGTTTATTTCTGAAAATAGCGGAATTGTCTTCAAAATTAGCGATAGATATTTAGGACATTGGAATTCTATGCAAGAGCGAAACAAGTTATATCCCCAAAAATAATAATTGCTATTTATGACATTGCTGAAAGGGGGGGGGGGTGTTTTTCTCCCGTCAAATTAAAACGGTTTCATGCAGACAATTGCAATAACAAGCACATGCCTATGCAATCTCTATTTGCTGGAGAACCGTTGAAATCTCGTTATTTTCAAATTAAGGTCTAACAATATATTTAGGACATTGGTGAAAGGGGGGGGAGGGGAACATGCCACAATTCTATCACCGCCTCATTGTAAAGTGAAAAAAAAACTGTTTCTGCACGTGAAAAGTATGGGGCCGGGAATTTCGCTAAGAAAAAGATAGCTTTTTACACCGTGGCGGCTGGGAAGCGCCGGTGGGCCCGAGAAGCGCTGCGGGGAAGCGCCGCGATGGCCGGCTCGGAGGGGGGAGCATTAAATATTGGAAATTGGGAAAGGGGGTTGTTTGAACAAAATCAAATTGTCAATTTTATGTAAAGCGGCGTTTTAGATTGTAAATATCTTATATTAAGTTGGAAATTGGAACTTCCAGTTGAATTAACCAAATGCTACTATGTGCATACTGCTACTACTACTACTACTAAGCGCGTTTTAAATAATACGTAAATAATAATCCAAATTTTAAAAACAGTAGGGATGATTTGAACACTTTGAAAATAAGCTATTTTTTTCATTTATAGGAAAATGAGCCATTGGTACCATATTCATTGTCACCATCATCATCAGTTGGTGAAGGAGAGGAGGCGCACGTGGAGTCCCCCAGCAATTCACCATGGAGTGGTATTGTTAATGAGCAAATACCTGATAATATTGATGATTTTTTAAATGATTTTCTTTTTAATGTAGATTATAGCGCAGTTGGGAAGGGGGACTTGAGCCCAAACACACTACAGCTTTTAAATGATTTTACAAACGCATTAACGGGGAACCCTCCTCCTCCTCCTCCAGCCTCCGATACAATAACGAATCCACTTCAAACAACTGAAGTGGAACATTGGCATACCCCAAATATTGTTGAACAACTTGGGGGAGGGAGTGTTGATGATATACAAGAGGGGGAGGGGGGTAATGTCCAATTCACGACTTTGCCAGACTTTCAGTTGTCCAACACAATTTTAAATGCAATAGTTGTTTACACTGCGACTTTTGGGGACCCATTTAATTCACTTATGGGGGGAAAATTTGTGTTTCATCCTGTAGAAATTGTGCATGTCTATGTAGATAAAATTCGTGCACTGCTGGAGAACCAAATTCAATTGTGGGGGAGGGATTCAATTAAGGTTTCTATTGTTTTAAAGGTGTTCTATTTAAATGAGGGGAAAAGCGAAGTTTACCACCACTATATACATTTCGAGATGCGTTTGATTTATTCGAATTTAGACAATTTTTAGGGTGTTTCGGAGTGGATAGGTCAAATTATAGCGCATCTTGAGAACTTTAACGAAAATGGGAGTGGGTCTGTGGTTTTATTTATTGAAAATTTAAGCGTTAATATTTGTAAATTTAAGAAAGATTTTATTTTAAGAGGGGGGCTGGGGGAGGGAGGGCAGTAGTTTTAAATTATAATCCAGATTTAGTAAGTTGTCGTGGTGTCCAGCGGATCTGTTTTGAAACAGGCCAAAAATGTTTCAGGTATGCTTTTCTCATATCAGCATTTCAGCCTCTAGCAGATGACGCTACCAAGACGAATTTAGATGATTGGGCTGTACATGGGAAGGAAGGGTCCAATTTCCCCATTGTAGATTTCTCTTGTTTAGAAGGAAAATACCCAGCAACGCTACGATCTATTGATATTTTTGAAAGGGCTAATGCCCATTTAAATATCGGCGTTACTGTGGTTTAATATGAAACTGAATTTGAAGATGGGGTTCGTTCAAAAAAGAAGGGGGTGGTCTTCCCTGTAAGGGGCCCGTCAATTGATTTGGTCAGACACTGGGTTTGGTTGTTGTATACACCCCCATCTAGTGACCTTGCCAATTCAATTGGCCATTTTAACCCGATCACAGACATCAGTAGAGTTCTGGGGGAGGGTAAGAAACAGAGTTCACGTTTCTACTGTCCAACATGCCTCTCTCGATTTTGGACTGAATTAAAGTTGCAAAATCATATGAGGCATTGTAGCCGGCATGGCTACGAGAGAGTGGAAACGGTTTCAGGGGATAGGGCCATTTTACGCTTTAAAAATTTTCAGAACACCCTCCTCCAGTCAACAAAATATCTTTGGATTGTGAAGCTAAGCTGGTGGAGGTGAATGATCCTCGATTTCCAAACCGAGTCAAAGAACATCAAGCTATTGCAGTGTCCTATGCTCATGCGCAAAGAGACAGTTCTAACACCATGCGGTTGTTAGAAATAGTAGAAACGTTGGATGAGTGGGAGTGTATGGTCAAGGCACTGACTAAACTAATTGGCACAGCTAATGGTGCTGTTTCTCGTTTGAGAAATAGACATTACCCAATGGTTTTGTCTGCAGAGGATCGTCTCGCGATTAAAAATTGAAAAATATTTTGGGTTTGTAAGGGGGAGTTCGTAGAGGGGGATAAGGGGACTAAAGGGAAAAGAGGTGGTGATGGGAGGGGGAAAGTCAGAGATCATAATCACTTGTGGCAGGAAATATCCTCTGGGGGTAGTAATTTTAGAGGGGTTGCGCATCAATCGTGTAACTTAAATGTTAGCCAGCAGTTTTTTATCCCTGTTTTTATCCACAACTCAAATTACGACTTAAAATTTATTTTACCGGCACTGGCACGTATGCACAGGGAGGGAGGGGGAGTAGATAGTCCATGGGTAAACAGTTCATTTACCTATAACATTATTCCCAAATCGGCCGAGAAGTTGTTGCTTCTCGAGCTGAAATGGCAGGCAGTGGATAATGGACATACGTGTTGGAATAAAATCAGGTTTTTAGATTCCTTTAGTTTTTTTCCCAAGGCATTGAGTCAATGATTCAAGTGCAGAAAAGCGACAATTTTGATAGCTTTCCCTTGCTTAAACAGCACTTTCCAGACAGTGAAATGTATGATCTGTTGACCTGCAAAGGTGTATACGCATACGACTATTACTGTTCTGGTGCTCGCTTAAGCGAGGTGAAACTACCTCAAATTGAAGCTTTTTACAATTCACTGACCAGCAGTGAATGCACAGCCGAGGAATATGAGTTTGCCAAGAAGGTGTGGTCTAAGGGGGATTGTAAAAATGGGTGGGATTATTGTAGATTGTACTTGGCCAGTGACGTTTTAACTCTGTTGGATATAGTCTGTAAGAACACAGACCAAATCTATTCAGAGTTCGGGTTAGATATAGGCTACTATTTTTCCACACCCCATTTGGTTATGGATTTGATTTTAAAAATTAGTAGGGAGGAAATAGGCCTAATCACCGACATAGATCAACATCGTTTTGTAGAGCGTTCAATGAGGGGAGGGTATGTTTTTCATGGGGACCGCGTCTTGTCAACCGATCCGAGCGGACAAAACAGCACCGGTGCAAAGTCAAATGCAGTGTTCTTGGACATGAACTCATTGTACCCCTCGACAATGTCTCACTACTCTTTGCCGTGTGGGAACTATCAATGGCTTGAGAATCCTTGTGAGTTCCCCGACATTACCACCGTCGAGGACAATGGGCCACAAGGATGGTTCTTTGAAATTGACGGTCACATTCCTCTGGCGCTTCACGACTCCGTCAAAGATTTTATTTTTCCCTGTATCAATCGACCCGTGAGCAGGGACTCATTGAGCCCCTACAATCGATCATTGGTTGAGGATATGGGGATGCACTGGACTCCCTCTAAGCAAAAACTGATTGCTGATTTGGACCCTAAGGAGAATATCGTTGTTCACCATGTGCTTTTGCACTGGATAGTGAACAATGGTTTCAAAATCACCAAAATACACAGGGTCCTGCAGTTCAATCAGCGACCATATTTAAAGACGTTTATCGACACTTTTGTCGATAAACGCTCTAGGGCAAACTCAAAGGTGGAGAAAAAAATGTACAAACTCATCATAAATTCAGCGTTTGGCAAAATGTGTGAAAGCGTACGGAACAGATCTCGTTGCGACGTCGTGACTGACCCTCTAGAGTGTGCACGAATTATTGCCGATCCCAATTTTACATCGTTCACGAGCATAGAGACTGGCATGGTTCTTCTACACAGGCGAAAGCGAAATGTGGTACTGAACAAGAATATAGCCGGCGGCAGTTCAGTACTGGAAATTTCCAAAAAGCTCATGTTGTCGTTTTTTTACAATGTGTGCAAGGTGCAATGGCCACGGGAGGGGGAGGTTCAAGTTTACTATGGGGATACAGATTCTCTGCTGTTAAAGGTAAATGGGACCGAAGATTTATTGGGTGATTTAGAAAAGAGGGAACACATCAGCTCGCGGATGGATTTCACCAACTGGAATCCATCACTCTACCCCGAGTTGGTGAAACGTCAAGCCCCCAACCAACTATTAATGTTAAAATCAGAGACGGGGAGTGATTTGATATCCAGGGGGGTGTTCCCGGGTCCTAAAGTTTATTGCGTTAAAACTCATAGTGGGGATGAAAAGCAGGCGTGTAAAGGGGTGCCTACACATTTTGTAAAGAGCAATTTCAACATGAGCGTGTACAGAGACTGTGTAGAAAGTAGCCTAGTGCCGAGAGCACAAGTGCTTGCAATTCGCTCTCTACAGTATAGAAATTATACTGTGAGAGTGGAAAAAAAATGCAATGTCATGTATATCTGACAAAGTCTATGTGCTCGAGAATGGTGTGAGTGTCCTGCCTCATGGCCACTACCGTATTTCAGATCGAGTTGAATGCATAGACTATCGCAATCAACTTAGTCTGGATAAATTAACCTAATCTGACTAACCCAACTAACCACCAACCCATTCATAAATTAACTAACCACCACCAACCCGTTCATAAATTAACTAATCTAACCTCACCTTCCAACCTCAACTAACCACCTTAACCACCACTGACCCAACCTAACCTGTAGCAGTGACGACAACTATTGTATACAGTTTTTTCCACCGTGGTTCCCGGGGGTGGGGGGCCCTTCCCGCGGCCGGCTCCCGGGGGTGGGGGGTCCCACCCGCAGCTCCCGGGGGGTGGGGGGGGTCCCGCCCGCAGCTCCCGGGGGGTGTGGGGTCCCGTCCGCAGCCGGCGTTCGGCCCTGCGGTCCCCGGGGGGTGGGGGGGACCCCATTTTTAAATTCATAATGTTCAACTGTGCTAGTTCATGTTCCAAGTGTTTTCTTTTCAAGTGTTGTTTTCAAGTGTTGTTGTATAGAAAAGTGTTTAAAGACAATAAGTGTTGTACAGAAAAGTGTTGATGGATAAAAAGTGTTTTTAAAGACAATAAGTGTTGCTCTTCATGGACAAAAAGTGTTTTTTATTTTTGTTGTACATAAAGTGTCATTTTTATCGTTGTCAATTGCAGTTCATGTTGATCCAATAGAGTTTTCATGTTGCCGAAATAAATGCTGCCATGAAATATTGTTGTCAGGTTCTTGTTGAACAAGTGTTATTCATATCGTTGTTGTTCATGTTGAACAAATAGAGTTTTCATGTTATCGAAATAAATGCTGCCATGAAATATTGTTTTTTTGTTGTTACTCTTGTTAACGTACTAGATAGATCTATGGGAAAATTATTGCTACTACTACTTATTCATTGGACACGTATGATTTACAGTTAGTTATAGTCCGACTGTTGTCAACAGCAGCAACATGTATCAATTTAAAACACCCTTCGGGTCGTTTCTGTGTGGTCCCTCAATGTCGGGGAAAACAACTTTCTTAACTAGAATAATTAAAAATTGCGATAAAATGTTTTTGGAAAAACCGAAAAAAATCTACTATTGCTATAGTATTTGGCAGGAGTCCTATGATCAAATAAAAGCAATTGCCACAACCATACCAATACAATTCATACGGGGACTTGATGTTTTCAATAGTATTGAATCGAACTCGTGGTTGATTATTGATGATTTGGCTGAATCCATTGAACAGTTCTCACAGGAAATGCTACAACTGTTCACTGTTCGCTCCCACCATGAACACATTTCCATAACCCTAGTTCTACACAATCTGTTTCATCAGAGCAAATGTATGCGAACCCTTGCTTTGAATTGCACCATCTATATTATCTATCGAGTTGATCGTGATTCTAGCTCGCTCATAACTCTCAATAAACAGATAAACCCCGGCACCCCTAAATTTCTGCTGTCAGCGTACACTCAGGCGACTAATAAACCCTACGGTTACATTTTGCTGGATCTTAATCAGAGCACGCCCAAGGATCTACGCGTAGTCACCGACATTTTCAACAATGAAATTACAGTATATCTTCCGGTGAACAGTAGAAAAGGCTATTAGTTGCCATTATGACACTGAAGAAACTACACGAACAACGGCATTTATTTTCCGTTTTAAGCACTTCAAAACCCTTGCTTAGGAAGGCCATACTCAAACATGGTGTCGACAATGATTTCATTAATCTAATATCTGAACTTTGTTTAAATTTAACTGAGGGCAATGTTCAACTGCCAGAAGGTGTTAGACAACAGACAAAGCAACATCGTTCCACTGTACGCGCCTTGGCTTGTAAAAACAAGGGAAAAAATTTTAAAAGAAAACGGCTCCTTCAAGCGGGTGGTAGCTTTTTCACACTTTTACTGCCAATAATTGCAGGACTTGTAAACAGTTTTCTCTAGGGAGAGAGTGGCTAAACAATATAAATTGACACCATTTGAACTTGTCCTCTCGCCCGTCGAACATTTTGAAGACAATCTAAGCAAATTCATCAATGATGAGAATATTTCCGATGACAAAAAACTGCTTTTACTTCAAGATGCATTGCGACGTGTGGACAAACATAAACCATATCGTGAGAGACCCACCGCCGCCACTGATCCCTCTAAACAGGAAACATCTCCTCAAGATTCTGCACAATCAAAGGAGAAGGAATTGAATTCAATTGTATCGAAAATTGGAAACCTATTGCCAGTGACCTATCGAGAACAGAGTAAAAGAGTATTATCATATCTCATGTTGGAAACTGCTGATGAACATCAAGTTCAAGTCGATAGCACAGGGAAACGAATTATAATTCAGGGAAAAGTTATAATCTAGTTGATTTAATTTGTGATATGGTGACGAATCGTAAAGGACTTTTATCATTTGACAATAATCTATATACCTTTCTAAGTGTATCAAACTTTCCCAAAAGTCTTATTGGCAATAAGCAAATTCTAAAGAAACTAAGAGAATATAGTCCACCAACAACGCCAACACCACCATTTAAAAAAGAAGAAGAAGATTCAATATTTGAAAATACTATCAGCAGCAATGATTTTACAACACCTGTGGCTGCTAGTCAAAAGCGAAGACGAATTGATTCACCCTCCAGTGTGCAAAAGGGGAGTGGACATTACACTACGTGTTTACGTTCAAAATGGATGAAGTTCTGAAAGGCGTCTATGAAAATATTGGTGAAGCGGGAAGTTTAAGTTCTCCCAAAACGCTTTCTAAAGTTGTCTCCAGCAGCACATTGAAAAAAGCAAAAGAGTATCTAGAGAATGAATCGAGTTACACACTGCATCGGAATCATAGGCTTCGCAGCAAACAATATCGACAAACTAAAGCCTTTTTCCCTCTGCATATAATGCAAACGGATCTTTTAACTTTAGACGCAGTTCAACGGCGTCACAATGCACCCTATAAATATATTCTGGTGGCAATCAGTGTCTTTAGTCGCTATGCCTATGCCATTCCATTACGGTCAAAGAGAGGTGTTGAAGTTGCTCAGGCCATTGAAAGTATTCTTGAACAGGATTCGTATAGAAAAATTCAATCGGATCGTGGCAGTGAATTTGTTAATCCCCATGTGCAAAAGGATTCTATTGAAATATAATACAACACTTTATCATAGTCACAGCCCGATAAAGGTTGCATTGGCTGAACGATTAATAAGAACGATTCGTCTATTAATTTCAAGATATTGTACCCTGAAAAATACACTGGCTTTTATTAGTGATTTGGATAAAATCATGCAGATATACAACCATCGACCTCATCGATCTCTGTCCAACTCAAGCCCTCGGGATGTTCACTACAGTGAATATACATTTGATGCTTTTCTAAAGCAACACTCCAATGATGAAAAAGAAAAAAAATGTGAAGAAGAAATTCAATGTTGGTGATACTGTTCGAATTAATAGAACCACCAATATTTTTGAAAAGGGGAATTATTTATGGAGCACCGAACTTTTTAAAGTGTCCAAAATCCTGGACACCGAGCCCACGACATATCGACTGCGCGACACCAAAGATGATGAGATTCTCGGCGGTTTTTATGAATATGAACTGCAAAAAGTTAGAAACACTAGTGAAATTTATCAAATTGAAAAGATATTAAAGAGTCGTACTCGTAGTGGCAAGAGACAGTTGCTTGTTCGCTGGCTAGGATACAACTCAGATTTTGATTCTTGGATCAGTGCTGAAGATATTAACAATGCCCAATGATTTCTATGTGACTTTCATGTCCAATGTTTCTGATCCTCTCTACAATGACTTGAATAGAACAAGTGATTTTTGGACAAAACTCTCCCCCACCATCAAATTCGACGACGGAAAGTATGAAGTGGCTCTTGTCGACTGTATTCTCAAAAATACCTACGACATCCTGAGAAAGGATCGTAAATATGATATAAAAATTAGACCCTATGATTGGCCGCCACCACCATCCTCAAGTGATCAAGAACAAATTCAAAAAATCAATTGGATGGATTATCCATATATTGAATTACCCTACGAGAAACTCACCTGTATGAAAGATTTATGTCGTTCTATTAATAAAAGAATTTTCGCTCGTAAAAAAGGAGCTTTTCATTTCAACTATTCAAAGGAGGAGGGTAAGATCTACATTAGTTCACCTATTGCCAGCGAAAAGGTTATTCTCAATGATAACCTAAAGGATGTTCTTGGCTTTAAGCTCAATATAATCAACGGTAAAAGTGCCGGAAACACTAATTTCATTTTTGCTGACTACCCGCCTGCCTTCTCCACAGACACTTTTATATTTCTCTACGCTTCATTTGTGGAAACATCTCGGGTTGGTAATTCAAATGTTCCGCTCCTACGAGTTCTTGAACGAAAAACCAATCAAGAACATATTCACCACTGCAGTATAAAGCATCTTTAGTATATTCCCGTAAACACTTCCTATTTGGAACTCTGTCAGTTAACACTAAAAACTGAATTGGGTGATCCCATAGCAATTTCAAAAGGTTTGGCTGTGATTACATGCCATTTTCGTCCCATCGTTCAAATGCAACAAGATGTCTAATAGAAAAGTGGTATTCACTTGTCCTGATATTGACTGCTATGTTAATACTCTTGGCCCAAGACAACAGGGCAATGGAATGGACTATTACAAATGTCGCTCGTCAATGTCTGGCTATGGTCTTGGCAGTTGGTTTGCTAAGCTCTTTCGCTCTTCACTACCACTGGCTAGAAAATATCTTGTACCGGCTGCGACAGATTTTGCATCCTCTAGACTATACGATTGGGGCTCTGGCAAGGACTTTAAAAAAAGTGCTTCGGAAAATCTTAAGTCCAGTGCGCGAACCCTTACTGAGCAACTAAAACAAAATGGTAAAGGCTTAAAAAGGTCAAGAAACAATGCATCACTCATCAGTCTCCACTCAGGTCGGAAACGAAAGACAACATCCCTCTTGTCAAAGAAAAGAAGGAAAAAGCCGACACGTAGTGTAAACAGAAGAAGAAGCCCCAGGAAGAAAATTGTTAGATCAAAACTAGATTTCTTCTCTTAAGATGTCCTACCTGCCACATAAGGATTCTCAACCTTCAATCACCGCCTCATTGAATCTATTCAATGCTGAAAATGTTGATGTGAGTGTCAAGCATGGATACTATGAACAATTTTATCTACAACAACCCCTCTCCGATAATATCCACTTTCAAATTTATTCCAATGAAGACTACTTTATGGACATGTCTTCAACATTTATAGATTTACAAATGAAAGTCCGGAAATTCGATAATGCAATGCCAATTCGGGCCGATGGAATATCCTATGAAAATTGTATATTACATAATTTATTTCGTCAAATTAGTGTCTACATCAATGGCACGCTGGTGAGCACAAGCAACAGTCTCTCAAATTATACAAGCTATATGCAATTCATGTCGATGACACCCAAGTCATACAAGGAATTGAGAGGCACCTCCAATGGATATGAATATATTACTAATACTGATAGTACAGATGCACTTAAAAATGCTACAACTAGTGAATTACATCTAGTTGGAAAAATATATCATGAAATATTTAATATACCCCAATGGCTGCCGCCCAATGTTAAAGTGGATATAAAACTGACGCTTGCACCCTCCAATTTCATATTGAGAAAAGAACTTGCTGCCAATCCTGATGTAAGTCTCTCCCTCACCTCGGCAATACTTCATGTACGCAAACAACAGGTCATGAGTTCTGTTGCTTTGGCAGTGGAAAAACTGAGAGCCAATGGAAATAATATTAAACTACTTGTTCCTCATATAATCACCAATCAACGTCATATTGCCATGGGCTCACGCACCTTCGCCGATTCATCCTTTATCAATGAAGAAATTCCGTCAAAACTCGCTTTGGCATTTGTAAAGAGCGCCAGTGCAATAGGATCATGGACTGAATGCCCACATAACTTCGAGATGTTTGGACTTTCATCTCTTGTGTGCAAAGTAAACGGCATCCCACTCTACAATCTATCTTTTGATAAATCCTATAGAACATTGTATGAGTTGACCATGCAAACCCTAGATCATGACTCTCAACTATTTGAAAATGGTATAACCGAAGGTATGTTTGCTAAAACACATGGTATCATTGTACTGGATTTGTCTGGCACACAGGATATGAGTATAGTACGTACGGGGAGTGTGCGTTTAGAGTGTACATTTGCCGACCCATTGGCTGAGAGTATTGCACTAATCTCACTAAATCAATATGAAACCTATTGGGAAATCACTCCCGAAGGCAGTGTTCTACTAGACTTGGCGCCATGAACACCAGTCAATAATCAATGTATTTAATATGGACCCCTACATGTCCCAGTACAAATCCTATTGTCTACCCTCGGACTCTCTTGGAAAAATTCAAAGTGTCAAAAATACCTTGATTACTGTTAATAGCAGTCCGTCGACTGTGCTGACGGGTCATTGGCTGTGCATCTTTCAAACAATGAAGACGATTGAATTTTTTGATCCTCTTGGTCTACCCTATACATTTTACACACCCCACATCAGTAACTATATTGAGAGCAGTGGGAAAACTATTATTCAAAATCGGAAGAGGGTTCAGGATCTAACGACTAAAAGCTGTGGCTTCCATGCACTACTATATTTTGTGTTCCGATGTCGCGGCTATACTTACAAGCAGTTTCTCCACATTTATAGTGACAATCCTCGTCTGAACGACTTTCTAGTGGAAAATATCCTCTCAGACCTATACAGTATTGATTTCAGTGCCCTAAGAGTAAAGTGCTTAAAAAATGTTTGTGAATTTGTTTATTAATAAAATGCATATATATATACAACAATGTCTTTAAATCTTCACTTTAAATTTCTTCTTCTTCGATGTATAGGCAACTGTCGTGAACCAAAAATGCTGGTAAATCATTTGGATTCACTGTATATTGATCTTGATTGACTGCAAAGTCAGGGTCACATTTTCTACAGTAAAATGTAACTTCACTCTTGTCATATCTCTTTGTATAGTCAATGATACTATTTGCATTCATATTATGAAATTCACGAGTTTCAATCTGTCTATTTGAAGCAATATCACATACAGTGTTTTCAAATGGTGAATCGCATTCGGTAACTGCCAAATAAAAATCACTTGGTTTATAGTCATAGTAGGCAGTGTCGTCACAACCATGACGTAGAAACCAAATTGTCTTGTTACCCCAACGGTTGAATCGTAGACCAGATTCCTCTTCCCAGAATAATTTAAATCCACGACGATACCAATCTCGTAGAAATAAACTAAAATCACGTTTGGGATTCTTTCCAATCATAGCGGGGTAAGTATTCTCCCACTGATCACATTTATCATAGTGACAATTGGAGCACAGGTGTCCTCTAGGGTGAGAGTCACACACCTCCTCAAGACATGAATTACATCCTTTAATTTGTACTGCATAGCCTCTATGTAATTTACAAGGATTACATAATTTGCACTTTTCACTATAGTCATCAATAATTGTACAATTCTCAAATTGAGTCCAACTGCCAAGAGTGTACATGCACAATGGACATGTATAGAACATTTTTTGGTTTCCAATGTCACTTGACTCACTCACAGCTAAAACGAAACTGATCGTTCCTGCTGACGGATAAATTCAAGGTGGAGGAATGGGGAGAGGAGTAACTCTGTGACGTTACCTCTTTCGAATGGCGGGGGAGCCATCTACATTGAATCCATTGGCAATGTTTTCAAAAGTATATCCACGATATGATTCTGCTTTGTTCCAATTAATATATCAATAAATTGACTATAAGCACTTGAGTCACATTTTAAAAGTTTCATACAATAGTCCAATGGGGGAGAATCAGTCCTCATTATATTGTCAAGTGTTCCCTGACGAGAGAATATCCTGCGTTGAAGAGATAACTCGAGAAAATCGTCATCCAAAATCAAATATTTTTCCATAAACACTAGATTTGATCTAATTCTCTCTTTCTCAAATTTATTCATTTTTCAATCCTTTCACTCTGACTGTTGACTCTAGACTGACCCTGATTCGTTAGCCCTAACCAGAAAAGAAAGGGAACATTTTCGATTTCGAAACAATTTTATTGAATAATTACAAGAACAACAATAATACTAAGCATGTACAATTAGCAATAGAGTTTATTGTCTTCGATATGTTTCACTAATGCACTTAAAGCACATTGAAGTCTATTCACATGTGCTATATCAACTTTTGCAGCGAAACACAATTGATCCTCCATTTTAAATTTGCTCAAGGATATCACATATCTTGCATATACTTCATCCCATTCCAGACAAAGTCGTGATCCTCTCGAGATTTCCACCGCAATGTTTGGTGCTCTTGTATTATTACCATCAACTCCACTATCAACTTCTAATAGGGTAAACATTCCACTCGTCATCAACACACAAATATATACATCCAAATGAGTAAAGTCAAACTGTTCTTCTTCTCACTCCTTTGAATTCTATTCACAGACTAATAAAACTATAGCAAAAATCCTTTCCTCATATTCCCTCCGCCGCTAATATGTAAGCAAGCCCTCTGATTGGCTGAGAAGGAAACACGTGATCTAACTGTTTCCTATTCCTGGAAACTCATAACATTCGCCTCGAGCATGCACTTGCCCAAAACAACAACAACAACAAATACTGTTTCCTATTTCTGGACACCTTGACATTCGCCTCGAGCGTGCACTTGCCCAAAACAACAACAAATAAATCGACCTTGGAAAAAGGGTCATTGACCAATTACGCAATCATTCTCCCTAGGGACTCTATGCCCATATTTGGTGCACTCGTGGGAGTTTTTGAAAAAAGTGTCCGGATCGGGATTCGAAGGGGTATTGTACTCGTGGGATCAATAGGGGCCATTCTACTTACATTCACAAATCAAGTGATATACACTTCAATTCAAACTTCCACACATAGGACAACAATACCAGCAATTGACCTTTGACCTTTACCTTTGACCTTGACAAAAATAAGAAACAGCCTTTGACCTTTCCCTCCCAATAAACTTTCTTCTTTGGTAAAGTGGCAAACTATCAGCCCTCATTTCGATTAATAGCTTTATTTCGTTTTTATTTAAACCCATTTTTAAAAATATAACTTTACCCCAAATATCTTTCGATCGCCAATACCCAAATATATTTCCTGGTCCTGTAGAATCCTCTCAGCCAATCTACTTACTTGATCACTCCTATCCCCAAGCCCTAAACCAACCCCTCCACAAATGGCTTAATCAACACTGATTTAATATACTCTTAGCTCGGTGCGACCACACCTTACCTGGGCCATACTTCAACATTTCTAAATAAGCCGCCTTCGTCACCTGCATCCTAGGCATCCCTAAAATGTTTTCCCAAAGTCTAACCATGTTAACTAGCCTACGACTTCTTAAAGAAAACAAACCTAAATCACCTCTAACTACTAAACTATTTGTGTGCTTACTTATCCCTAGCCACCTCTTATAATATCCTAGTAACATTGTTTCTAGCCTGCCCCTTCGCATACCCAATACACCACATAATGCACAACATATTCTTCCATTTTTTAAATATAGGTAGATTATTCCAAAATTCCTTTTTTTTTCTTAATTATTTTTATTTGCCATACTTTGTGGCTGCTTAATTTCAACTGGGGGGCGGGGATGTTAGATTTTCTGCAAAGAAAATTTCCAGGGGATTTTCCACGTGAGGGGGAATTTTCTGAGGGGATTAAGCCGGATCCCCAAGTTCAGAACCTTAGCCGTTCCTCAGATACTGCATATGCGCCCTTTGATAAACTGAAAGCACATAGCGTCTTTTGATTTAGCTAAACATCCCCTTTAATATTCCATGAAGTCTTCCTTAATACTCTTAGCATTTTCAGACACACGAGGAAACAAACATTCCCCCTTTTCCAATGATAAATCCTGTAATGAATGGGCAAATTACATAGTTTAAGGAACATCTAAAAAGGATGAGGGGAACTGTGTGCCCACTAATCACTTTTCAACGTTCTCTGAAAGTTTCAAGTTAATACTCAAACCCGTTCCTTTGATATTGCTGATACGCTCTTTTGACAACCACATGCACAAATTGCATTTTGACTATGTTCAACACCCCCCTTAATATTTAGTGAGTTTTCCCTTAATACCTTAAGCCTTTTTGCACACCCAGGATCAAACATGCCCCCTTTCCCAATAACAAACCCTATATGTAAACAATGAGCAACTTGCATAACTTACAGTCCTTGCCCCAGGGACGTTGGGGGGTCATGTCATCCCCAGAGGCATAATTAATTTAACTTTGGACTATTTGGCCATAATATCTAACTTAAATTTTGTATCGGATGTCTTTGGGGGAAGGGCAGCTTTGGGGGAAGAACTTTTAATTTCCGATCGAATGAGTCCCCTCCAAAGTTTTTACGACCATCCCTTCCATATGAGGCGACCCTGGGAAAAAACAAATAAATAATACATTGAAGCCTTTTGGCTCTTTACTATAGGCAAAGCTAGAGATTTGTCCCTGATATTTGGAAAAACTTAAATAATTGGCTTGGAAAGAAAATTTGAAGAAAATCCTATTCTCCAGTGAAAACTAGAATTCAAGCTCTATCTACAAATTGACGGAATTAACAATCAACTGAGGAAAAATAATAAACTAAATTAAAAATAAATCTAAAAAATTTCAGCAAATAAATTTCGAAGAAATAAAAAAATGAGAAAATACTTGCCGTAAAAACTGTTGCATGTACATCTGGTGTATACTCTGAAAGGACTGGGTTTATTTATTCTCTTTGAGAAACCTGTTTATTGCTAAAGGGTTTTAATGCAAAGGTTGCCATTAAGAGGGTAATTGTTTACTTCTTTTCTGCGATTTAAAGTGGGTAATCCGCCACAAATCGTATCAAAGCAGTAAAAAAAACTAGTTACGAATATCCATTGAAAGGATAAGCTGCCTAAGCAAAATAATCCCGAATACATAGACAGCGCAATAGCGCTGCCTAACTTAAGAGTGACGTGGGCACAATGTATTACTTTTGGGGGGAGGGGGGGGGTTGAACCAGGACATTTCGTATCGAAGAATTTGTCGTAGAAACTTCAGAAAGGACTCATTCGATTGAAAATTGAAAGGGCTAGTGCCTTTTTAATAGTCGAAAGTGATTGGAGGTCAGCAACCCCCCCCCAAGCACACCATTTTCCTAAGCTCATCCAATCAAAAGATTGAGATAGCCATTTTTATTTCTATAACTTTAATAAAAAAAACAATATTAAAATTTTGATTACTAAATATCAGTATATGTATATTAAACTGACAATGCACATTCATTTGTATTTTTTTCAGTAAAGTGCAAATTATGTTCTGGCCTTGGGAAGGCATAGGAGTTTTGAGCCCTACTTATGTTAATTTCTACTCGTTTTGAGTTTGACTCGGTTATTTGTTTAACTCGGTTATTTGGAAAGTTTGAACATAATACCCTCAGTCGTTCTTGGGATACTGCTGAGATGCCTTATTGGGAATTAGCAGTAACAAAGTGCATTTTGATTTAATCTTATGGCAACATTTAGTTTTTAAACATAAAGTAAAATGGGAGGGTGGGCGTGGGAGGGGGATTAGTTTCCCTCCAATCACTTTAGACTATTAAAAAGGGCACTAGCCCTTTGAATTTCCAATCGAATGAGCCCTTTTTCAAGTTTCTACAACAAGATTTCAATAAAAACCTTATATGCCCCCAGGGCATAACTTATAACCCTTGCCCTGAAGACTGTGGGGGGAGTGTCCTGCTCAAAGGTATAATTTCCTGAATTTTAAACTACGTGGAACAAAATGGCTATCTTAAAATTTTGATTGGATCTTTTTGGGGAAATGGTGGGCGTGGAAGGGGTGTTAGTTGCCTTCCAATCACTTTCGACTATTAAAAAGGGCACTAGCCATTTCAATTTCCAATCAAATGAGCCCTTTTTAAGTTTCTACGACAACGCTTTCAATAAAAACCTTATATGCCCCCAGGGCATAACTTATAACCCTTGCCCTGAGGGCTGTGGGGGAGTGTCCTCCTCAAAAACATAATTTCTATTTGGAAATCCACAACACTGAACAAAATGGCTATCTAAAAATTTTGATTGGATGTGTTTTTTTGAAAAGGTGTGCGAGAGAGGCGGGCTAGTTGCCCTCAAATCACTTTCGACTATTAAAAAGGGCACTAGACCTTTGAATTTCCAATCGAATGAGCCCTTTTTCAAGTTTCTACGACAAAGATTTCAATAAAAATTTATATGTCCACAGGGCATAACTTATAACCCTTGCCCTGAAGACTGTGGGGGGAGTGTCCTGCTCAAAGGTATAATATCCTGAACTTTAATTGCGTGGAACAAAATGGCTATCTCAAAATTTTTATTGGATGTGTTTGGTGGGCGTGGAAGGGGTGTTAGTTGCCTTCCAATTACTTTCGACTATTAAAAAGGGCACTAGCCATTTTAATTTCTAATCGAATGAGCCCTTTTTGAAGTTTCTACTACAACGCGTTCTATAAAAACTTTATATGCCCCAGGACATAACTTGCAACCCTTACCCTGAGGGCTGTGAGGGGGTTGTCATCCTCAAAGACCTAATTTACAGAACTTAAAACTACGTTGAATAAAATGGCTATCTCAAAATTTTGATTGGATATGTTTGGGGGAAAGGTGGGCGTGAGAGGGGGGTTATTTGCCCTCCAATCACTTTCGACTATTAAAAAGGGCACTTGCCCTTTGAATTTCAAATTGAATGAGCCTTTTTTGAAATTTCTACGACAAAGCCCTCTATAAAAACCTTATATGCCCCCAGGGCATAACTTACAACCCTTGCCCTGAAGGCTGTGGGGGAGTGTCCTCCTCAAAAAAATAATTTCTATTTGGAAATCAACTACGCTGAACAAAATGGCTATCTCAAAATTTTGATTGGATGTGTTTGGGGGAATGATGGACGTGGGGGGCTAGTTGCCCTACAATCACTTTCGACTATTAAAAAGGGCACTAGCCCTTTGAATTTCAAATTGAATGAGCCTTTTTTGAAATTTCTACGACAAAGCCCTCTATAAAAACCTTATATGCCCCCAGGGCATAACTTATAACCCTTGCCCTGAAGGCTGTGGGGGAGTGTCCTGCTCAAAAACAAAATTTCTATCTGAAAATCAACATCGCTGAACAAAATGCCTATCTCAAAATTTTAATTGGATGTGTTTCGGGAAATGGTGGGCGTGGAGGGGGTGTTAGTTGCCTTCCAATCACTTTCGACTATTAAAAAGGGCACAAGCCACTCCAATTTCCAATTGAATGAGCACTTTTCGAAGTTTCCACGACAACTTCTTCGATACGAAGTGCCCTGCTCTAAAGGAAAAAAATAATAAATGATACATTGTGCTAACATCGTTCTTATATGCCCTCAGGGCATAACTTAAAACCCTTGCCCTGAGGGTAGTGGGGGAGTGTCCTCCTCGAAACATATTTTCTATCTGGAAATCAACTACGCTGAACAAAATGGCTATCTCAATAAATTTTGATTGGATGTTTTTGGGGAAATGATGGGCGTGGGGGGGGGAGGGGGGGGGGGTAAATGCCCTCCAATCACTTTCGACTATTGAAAAGGGCACTAGCCCTTTGAATTTCCAATCGAATGAGCCTTTTTTGAAGTTTCTACGACAACGCCTTCTATAAAAACCTTATATGCCCCCAGGGCATAACTTACAGCCCTTGCCCTGAAGGCTATGGGGGAGTGTCTTCCTCAAAAACATAATTTCTATGTGGAAATCAACTACGCTGAACAAAATGGCTATCTCAAAATTTTGATTGGATGTGTTTCGGGAAATGGTGGCCGTGGAAGGGGTGTTAGTTGCCTTACAATCACTTTCCACTATTAAAAAGGGCACAAGCCACTCAAATTTCCAATTGAATAAGCCCTTTTCGAAGTTCTTCGATACGAAGTGTCAAAGACAACTTCTTCGATACGAAGTGTCCTGCTCTAAAGAAAAAAAAAATCAATGATACATTGTGCCAACATCGTTCTTATATGCCTCGTTCTTATAGGGTTGTTGGGAGGTGTCCTCCTTAAAAACATATTTTCTATCTGGGAATCAACTACGCTGAACAAAATAGCTATTTCAAAATTTTGATTGGACGTGTTTGGGAGAATGATGGGCGTGGGGGGGGGATAGCTGCCCTCCAATCACTTTCGACTATTAAAAAGGGCACTAGCCACTCCAATTTCCAATCGAATGAGCCCTTTTCGAAGTTTCTACGACAACTCATTCGATACAAAGTGCCCGGGTATGGAGGAAAAAAAAACACTGTTTCCACATCGTTCTTTACTAAGCCAGCGCGATAGCGCTGCCTATGATTAATTTTTTGCTCATATAAATAGAGAGCTTTAATTAAATCACAACTTCGATAAAGGTACAAGAAGCAAACAACCTTTACAAAGCGGAACTTTTGAATGTTTACGAGCGATTAGTGCATAAATCGTACGATTAGTGTCCATGAGTAAGTGTAACAATCACTAGTAGAATTACGCTTAACATAATTAGCGTCATCACTTCTTAGGCTTTTTTTGAATGGCGGTCGATCAGTACTGATTTCCCCTTCCAAAGAAGTACTTCCACAGATTCAGCATCATTTCCCCTCTCCCTTTCTTCGGAACGAGCTTCTAGTGCTGCGTCCAGCATGCTTTGAGCCAGACCAATGTTCAAAAATTTCTTTTCTTCTACTGCTTTCTTCAGACGTTCTCTTGCTTCTTTCAGAAGAGTATCACCAATTTCTTTCTAATTTTTAGCTATCTCTTTTTTCGTAAAATGTCTGAATCTAGGTCCCCTTTTTTCTGCTTCCTCTGGACCAGGTCCTGGAGAGCCAATTCAGCATCTTTATTTTGCACTTCATGCTTTTCTTTTCCTAATTCATCCTGTTTTCGTCCAGTAAGGTAAAGTCCATAGTTAGCTCCAGCTGATCTGCCCAAACACAGCAGCTTCTTTGTGATCGGCACAAGCTTGGGTTTGTTCTCATACTTGCACAGAGCATCAGCAACAAAATCTTTAGCGTTTAGGGTTCGCTCCTCTATACGGGCTTGCATGCTAGTCATTAACTGAGCTGAACAAGAAAATCCTCGCACCACGTCTGCACATCCATGGCAGAGCGAAAGAGCTGCGTAAACCACTCGACCTAAGGCCTAATTAGTAATAACCATTCTCCCTGGATTTTTCTATGATCATCTCAAACGGAAGTACTCTTGCGAACTAGAGAACATCACTGTAATACACCGGCTGGTAATCTGGCTTGGGAAGGCTGTAGCAGCTAAGACTTCGGAGAAACTCGTCGTTCACAGGGCATTTTGCCAATAAATACTATACAGCAGGTTTGACATGCCTAAAATTTCCTATCTTTCAGAGGCGCTTTCGAAGAAGCAAGAGCTCCCAGGGTCTGCTCATTACACAAAGGTTGCTCTAGATATACTTCTGCAGCCCTGTCGACGTTTTCGAACCCCAAGGCAAGGTGATGGTTGACATCATCAGCTCGTAAAATCTATCCGAGAAGAACTGTGCATAAGGGATGAAACTCAAAATGCAGCACCGCCTTATCACCCGCACCCTAGACATTACTAAAAAATTTTCCCAAAGCCTAAGTATGTTAATTACCCTACGACTTCCAAAGAAAACAAACCTAAATAACCTCTAACTACCAAACTATTTGCATGCTTACTTATCCCAAGTCACCTCTTATAATATCCTAGTTGCATTGTTTCTAGCCTACCCCCTTCACATACCCCTTACACCACATAATACACAAAATATACTTCCAGTTATTTGAATATAGGTAGATTATTCCGAAATTCCTTTTTTATTCATTGTTTTTATTTGTCATACTTTGTGGCTCGTTAGTGCTAACTGGGGGGAGGTTAGATTTTCTGCAAAGAATATTTCCGGGAGATTTTCCACGTGAGGGCAATTTTCTGAGGGGAATAAGCCCCAAGTTCATACCCTTAGCCGTTTTTAAGATACTGCAGATGCACTCCTTTGATAAACTAAATGCACATAGTGTCTTTTGATTAGGTTTAACACCCCCTAAAACATTCCATGAAGTCTTACCTTATTACTCTAAGCATTTTCAGACACACGAAGGGTCAAATGTTCCCCTTTTTTAATGATAAATCCTATATGTGAACAATGGACAAATTGCATAGTTTACAATCCTTGTCCCGGGGGCTGTGCGGGGTATGGCATCCCTCGAGGAATAGTTGTCAGACATTTGGTCTAATTTGAACAAAACGACTTTGAAATTTCGATAAGTGCTGAGGGATATCTAAAAAGGATGAAGGGAACAGTGTGCCCTCTAATCACGTTTCAACGCTGTTCCTTTGACATTGCTGATACGCCCTTTTGACAACTAGCATGCACAAATTGTATTTTGATTCTGTTCAACAAACCCCTCAACACTTTATTGAAAGTTTTCCCTTGACACCTTAAGCCTTTTTGCAGGATAAAACATGCCCCCCTTTCCAAATTACAATCCTCTGTGACATACCACAAAATCAACTTGGTGGTGCAAAATTTGAATTAAGAATTTTTGGATAATTTTGTGAGACAAAACATTTATTTTTACTTATATATATATATATATATATATATATATATATATATATATATATATATATATATATATATATATATATATATATATATATATATATATATATATATATATATATATATATATATATATATATATATTTATATATATATATATTTATATATATATATATATATATACATATATATATATATATATATATATATATATATATATATATATATATATATATATATATATATATATATATATATATATATATATATATATATATATGTATATATATATATATATATATATATATATATATATATATATATATATATATATATATATATATATATATATCATTTTCTAATCATACCTATCCTTAAGTATCATCTTAAGATTTCCTTATGGTTGGACTTGGCTTACCTGGACTTTGAAGCTGGTGATATTTTATTTTCTATTCCCATGGCTATAACTATAAGCATACACTATAACTATAATAAACTATAAGCATACCTTAAACCCTAATCCTGATGAAAAAAACTTGCCAACTAATGGCACATATTCAGAGAAAGACAACTCCGTTCGTGGCCCCTACTTAAATTTATTTTTCGTCGGAGCGCCATCTAGCAGCATTATTGATGCACTTGACTTGCCAATAAACTCCTACGGATGCCGTTCGACAATCAACACTAGAATCAACACGACTCTCCCTACTATTCCCGCGAGCCAGTCTTCCGAGATCCCAACAGTCAGTGACGATTCGTCCACAAATTCTTCTTGGCTGAAAAAGTACTAGAGCCTTCCACTAGTATAGGAAGCCAATCCTTATCATGGTATGAAGTAGGAACGACACCCTTTGAACTCTACAAGAAACAGGATCAGGTCCCAGCAGCATCTACACCCGTGAAACGGGATGATAATACAGAATCACTAGCCTTAGACCTGGTCGATGTTTTTTAAAAAGAGTTCAAGATCAGAATCAAATCATAAATGAGCAAAAATCGTTGATTGCTCAACTTGGCGAATCCAACGCAGCATATCAAGCCATCATAACGGACACCACAAAAATCCTACACAGCAACAACGATGCAAGCCAATGCAGTATTAGCTACAAGCTAGGAGAGGCCACGAAATCCCCCATATCCTCAAGTGTGGACACAATGACTGAACCGCTCGAACTTGTAATTACTAAAAAAGTTTCGCGAATTGTTCAGTCAGTAGCTCAGGCCGAGTCACGTGAAGTAAAAGCCAAAACAGATAATTCCCATGCGACTCAAAACTCCCACTTTGACCTTTCTTTAAGGAAAAACCCAAAGTCAAATACTCTAATGACAAAAGAATTGTGCTTTTATTTCAGAAAAGGTCATTGTAAATGGGGATCAAAATGCCGACTCAGTCATGAAGAAATACTGCCGCCGATCTGCCAAGATCACCTAACAAGTAGAGGCTGCCTCATTGCTCCGCGAAATTGCGGAGGGATCCATCCTGAAAAGTGCAAAAAATTCACGGCAGGCGCTTACAACAGGAGATTACTGCAGACATCAAACCTACCCCAAATCCAAAAAATGACCAGCATAAAACAATAACATCAAAAAACTGGAGACATGCCCTAGACCACCACCTGCCGGAAACGAAAGAATCAACCAAATGGAGGTCACAATTTTTCTACAGAACTGGCTCAGACACCACCAGCAAGAACCCCTACCAGGGTTTTCTCCAACAACAAAATGGTTGGAGAAACACAAGAACAAACCCCCACCAACCCGATCGAAAACAAAATCACAATCGAAGGTGAAGCTACTGGATCTCATCTCGTTCAACTTACCAGTAAAGGGATCCCCCTGGTCACAACTTCCCAAACAGTCACCAATCGACGGGAAAACCTGTCAAATGTTCGATCTCTCAACAACAAGGCAGAGGATATGGAAGTTTTCCTAAGGAAACATGACATTGACGTCATGTGCATGACAGAAACATGGATCCCGTCTCCTACCTTGGCCATGATTGATGGGTATTCCTGTTATCTTTCCCCACGCTGCAGTGCATTGGGAGAGACCAAGACGCACGGTGGTGGTGTCGATTTCTACTGCAAAGAAAACGTGCCTCATAGGATTCTGGATGTCGCAGTACCAAAGGACCATGACATCGAAGTTTCGTGGCTGTGGGCACGACCAAAAGGCCTACCTCGGCAAGTGTCGTCATTGATATGCGCCACGGTAAATTTCCCACCAACAGGACCATATCGGCGACAACTAATGGAATACCTCCAACAAAGTTGCGACTTCATCAGAACAAAATATCCATATGTAGGAATTTTTCTTTGTGGGGACTTCAACGACCTCAAGCCAAACTGGATCGAAAGCTCTACAGCCCTGCATCAAATAGTTAAAGTGAAAACACTGGGAGAAAACACCCTTGACTTGATCTTCACTAAACTTGGTGATTTCTACTTAGATCCTTGGGCGGAAGCACCACTCTCAACCAGTGACCATGCAACAGTTATATTATGGCCAAAGTCAACAATAAAACCTACTAAACCAACCAAGTTCACATACCGTCCACTTACAGAAGAAGGTATAATTGGCTACAGAGAATAGCTTAACTCAGTATGCTGGTTCCGCCTTTCCGAAAACAAAGACGCAAACAGCATGATTGAACTCCTCTATGAACAAAAAATTCAGAGTACGAACGATTCTTCCCTGAAAAGCGAGTTCGAATAAGGGCACAGAATAAATCATGGATTACACCGACAATTAAAGCAGCAATGGTAGAGCGAGACATGCTTTATGAGACAAAGCCACACTCTGACGAATATAAACGGAAGAGAAACATAGTAGTTAGACTACTAAAGTAAGCTAGACGTCTGTATGGACACCAAATTTTTGCTAAGTTATCAGCCAGTGACCCAAGAAAGATCCACACAACTGTATGGAAACTAATGGGACAGCAGAAGTCTAAATCCACCCTGAGGGACCAGCAAGCAGAGAATATAACCGCAGAAGCAATTAATGCACACTTTTCAAATATTTGCCGCCAACAGCCTCCCCTCAAGACTATGCCACAGAATGGTCAAATCGAAACCATCCCTATTATTGCAGTTTCCCAAGTCCAAGAAAAACTCGAAAACCTAGACATTAGGAAAGCCTCGTACCTTGGTGAGCCTCGTACCTTGGTACCTAGTACCTAGGAAAGCCTCGTACCTTGGTGATTGGAGGGGATTAGTTTCCCTCCAATCACTTTAGACTATTAAAAAGGGCATCAGTCTTTTCTATTTTCAATCGAATGAGTCCTTTTCGAAGTTCCTATGGCAACTCCTTCGATACAAAGTGTCCTGGTCTAAATAACAACAACAACAAAAATATAATACATTATACCCAAATCAATCTGTATTATAAAAATATCAAGCCTTCCAATCACTTTCGACTATTAAAAAGGGCACTAGGCCTTTTGATTTCCCATTGAATGAGCCCTTTTTGAGTTTCTACGACAACAATTCCTATAACACCTTATATGCCCCCAGGGCATAAATTACAACCCTTACCCTAAGGGTTGTGAGGGTGGTTGTCATCCTCAAAGACCTAATTTCCAGAACTTTCAACTATGTTAAACAAAATGGCTATCTCAAAATTTTGATTGGATGTGTCTGGCAAAATGGTGGGGGTGAGAGGGGTGTTAGTCTTTCTCCAATCACTTTCAACTATTAAAAAAGGCACGAGCCCTTTCAATTTCCAATCAAATGATCCGTTTAGAAATTTCTACGACAACGCTTTCAATAAAAACCATAACTTACAACCCTTGCCCTGAGGGTTGTGGGGGGATGGGTTGTCATCCTTAAAGACCTAATTTCCAAAACTTTCAACTACTTTGAATAAAATGGGGATCTAAAAATTTTGGTTGGATGTGTTTGGGGAAAAGGTGGGCATGAGAGAAGGGGTTAGTTCCCCTCAAATCACTTTTGACTATTAAAAAGGGCACTAGCCCTTTGAATTTCCAATCGAATGAGCCCTTTTTCAAGTTTCTACGACAAAGATTACAATAAAAACTTTTATGCCCCCAGGGCATAACTTATAACCCTTGCCCTGAAGACTGTGGGGGAGTGTCCTGCTCAAAGGTATAATTTCCTGAATTTTAAACTGCGTGGAACAAAATGGCTATCTAAAAATTTTGATTGGATATGTTTGGGGAAATAGTGGGCGTGGAAGGGGTGAACTCCTCTATGAACAAACAATTCGAGAGTACGAACGATTCTTCCCTGAAAAGCGAGTTACAATTAGGGCACAGAATAAATCATGGGTTACTCCGACAATTAAAGCAGCAATGGTAGAGCGAGACATGCTTTATGAGACAAAGCCACACTCTGACGAATATAAACGGAAGAGAAACATAGTAGTTAGACTACTAAAGCAAGCTAGACATCTGTATGGACACCAAATTTTTGCTAAGTTGTCAGCCAGTGACCCAAAGTTCCACACAACTGTACGTAAACTAATGGGACAGCAGAAGTCTAAATCCACCCTGAGGGACCAGCATGGAGAGAATATAACCGCAGAAGCAATTAATGCACACTTTTCAAATATTTGCTGCCAACAGCCTCCCCTCAAGACTATGCCACAGAATGGTCAAATCGAAACCATCCCTATTATTACAGTTTCCCAAGTCCAAGAAAAACTCGAAAACCTAGACATTAGGAAAGCCTCGTACCTTGGTGAAACTCCTATAAGGCTGATACATACATGTTCCCCCCTACTGGCTACACCATTTGCTATGGTGCATAACCAATGCCTACTGGAAGGCATTTTCCCAGATAAGTTCAAAAAGGCATTTATCACACCAATTCCAAAGAAAACATAACCAACCTCACCATCCGATCTCAGGACAATTTCAAAGACGCCATCATTTCAAAAGTCTTCGAAGATTTTTTTTACAGTGGCTACTAGCAGAAGTAGAACATAAAATCGATCCTATGCAGTTCGGTTTTCGTTGAGGACACAGCACAACTCACTATCTGGTCAGATTACTTCAAGATCTACTAGAGCACCTAGAAAATCCTGAGGCCCTTGCTGAAATAATCATTTCTGATTTCGTGAAAGCTTCCGATCTGCTTGATCATGAGACTGTAATTAACGAAGCCCGTGCCCTGGAAGTCCCGCAGTTGTTCGTTTTAACTTTCAACTTCGCTCTTTTCTTCCCTCGGAAAAACTTTTTTTTTTTTTTAAATTAGTCCATTGAAAGGATAAGCTGCCTAAGGAAAATAATCGCAAATATCAAACGAAAAAGCAAGTTATTTGAAAATTGACCGTGCTTCCATTATCCAAATTGATCGGTCCCAATAAACTGTCATTAGTAATTGGGTTGCATGTGTGCTTTTGCAAGGTTTAATAATCATTGGCAGCACAATCGCGCAGCCTTAGTAAAGAACGATGTTGGCACAATGTATTATTTATTTATTTGTTTTTCTTTAGACCAGGGCATTTCGAATCGAAGGAGTTGTCGTAGAAACTTCAAAAAGGGCTCATTCGATTGGAAATTTGAATGGCTTGTGCCCTTTTTAATAGTCGAAACTGATTGGAGGGTAACTAACCCCCCTCTCACGCCCACCTTTTCCCCAAACACATCCAATCAAAATTTAGAGATAGCCATTTTGTTCAGCTAATTTATTTCCAGATAGAAATTATGTTTTTGAGGAGGACACTCCCCCACGGCCCTCCGGGCAAGGGTTGCAAGTTATGCCTTGGGGGCATATAAGGTTTTTTATAGAAAGCGTTGTCTTGGGAACTTCAAAAAAGGCTCATTCGATTGGAAATTCAAATGGCTTGTGCCCTTTTTAATAGTCGAAACTGATTGGAGGGTAACTAACCCCCCTCTCACGCCCACCTTTTCCCCAAACACATCCAATAAAAATTTAGAGATAGCCATTTTGTTCAGCTAGTGTATTTCCAGATGGAAAATATGTTTTTGAGGAGGACACTCCCCCACAGCCCTCCGGCAAGGGTTGTAAGTTATGCCTTGGGGGCATGTAAGGTTTTTTTTGCATCTGACCTGTAAACATCTGTTTTGTTTTTTTAAGCCGGATTAAATTTAGAATAAATTACAGTGGACAGTTTCGCAATAAGTGAATTAATTCGTTTCGCTGTATTCACATTTTGTGAAAAGAAAAAGGACTTGCTGTGGCTTAGTTATTTTGTTAATAATTGGATGCTATGCTGTTTTGGATGTAAGAAAACGGTGGGAAAAAAAACGTCGCAGGCCTCCACGGTCCACTGGGCCACCCTGCAAGAGCGGTGATTGCCAACGCCATCCGTGGGCCTGCCCACTACAAGATAAGTCTCATTTTGGTTTTTCATTTTTAATTTTGGTTTTTCTTTCTCACACTAATCATGACGTCTTTCAAGCAATTCGATCTTGCACTGGCGAAATTTGCAGGCTATCCATTGTGGCCTGTACGAATTCTGAAGATTGCGAAAAATGATGGAAAGCGAACTAACTATTTAATCTTTTGTTACGGGGATCATAACGAGCAAATTGTTTCTGAGAATAATCTTGTATCGTACAAGGATAATATTCAAGAGGCTTCTACTAAAACTGCGAAGAATGTGAAACACGCTTTTGAGGAACTTGAGCGTTTTCCCGACATTTACAGGTCTATTTCAAAAGCGTTTGCGGCACTAAAAGTACCGGATCAAGCTGCCGTACTGCCCGGATCACAGTCTGCTTTATTTGCACGAATTTCCGCTACAGAACAGGAGCTAGAGAAAACTAGGGAAACTATAGTTACAGAGATAACTCGTCAGGTTTCTGCCAAGTGTGGCTCGAATGCGAAATCTGGTCTTAAAGATACAGCTGAGACTATAATTAGCGAGTTATATAAGTCTGTGTCACTAGAGTTCAACCCCATATTAGACCGTATCGAGCGTGAGTTGAAAATGTATAGAATGCAAACCCGTAATCTGGAGAATCGAATTGAAAAAATCGAAGTCAAGCTAGACGATATTGATCAAGAAAATATGTTGGACAGTCTTGTTTTCAACGGTCTGAAGCAAAAGCCAGGAGTTGACCTTAAAACGACTATGCTCAGTGTCCTTTCGACACGGATGGGTGTTACTGGTATATCTTCTGGTGAATTATCAAGTGTTTTCCGGTTTAGAATGAATGGGCCTCATACCACCAGTGACAAAGTTGCCCCAGTTTTAGTGCGATTTGTTAGTAAAGAAGTTGCTCGAAAAGTGTTCTTACAGAAGTCTAAACTAGCTGGGTCTGGAATCTTTGTGTCGGAATCCCTTACAAAGCGACGTCGCGACCTGCTAAATGCCGCAAGGGATCGCTTTGGTGTTAAAAATGTATGGACCGACCGGGGCAACATACTAGTGAAGCTACCTGGTGAACCGTCTGCCCGGAAAATAAGATCCCTTGCTGAATGCGTTTGAATTCGTATTTGTGTTGTTTTCTGTCGTTTTTTCTTCTCTGTACAGCTTTGTTGCCTTTTTTCTTTCTCTTTCTTTTTCACGATTTTTTCATTCTTATTATTATTCGCATAAACTGTTTTGGTCTCCCGTTTATTTTATTCTTGCTTTTCCTTTTCTTTTGAGGGATCCGTGTTTCGTTTTTGGTTTTAGTCTTTCTATTATTATTTGAAAAAAAAATGTCTTGGTCTCCTATTTTTTATTTCTTACTTTTTTTTCTTTTTTTTTTATTTAGAGAGATATGTTATATGTTTATTTATTTACTTTCGTTGGTTCTTCACCTGATGATTTAATGAGCCGACCTTTTCGTCTAGAAGAGGTTTTATCGGCACCAATAGCAAAAGATGTTGAACCGTGTATGAACCAAGTTAGATTTCAACCGTTAAAAAATAGTGCTTATGTCCAAAGGTCGAAGTTAGACCCCGGGGAAGCCGATTCGTTGCGTTTATGTGCTGGTTATGAAGATGTGTTGCAATTTCTTTCTGATTCTCAAGGAAAAATTAGTTTTTATCTGAAAGTTTTTTTTTAGTCAGGAACACTCTTTCTCGCTGTATTCTTTTCCAGATTATAATTTGGAGGCTAAAAACCGGACGTCACTTCACAGAGGGGGAATTGCGTGTTTGACTTCAAGTCATTGACATACCAAGTAAGAAATGATATTGATGTTTGGATAGAGGGTAAGTTTGAAAGTTTTAGTATTGATTTAAATTTGGGTAGTAGTAAATTTTTGATTAGTATTGTGTATAAGCCACCGAGCGCAAGCTGTGAAGATTTTGAGCGTGGATTTGATCAACTTACGCGTGCGGTGTCTCGGACAGGTTTAGATTTTATTTGTATGGGTGATTTTAACTTTGATCTGCTATCGCTGAATGGAGTGAATCTTGATTTTTTTAATTTGATGGTTGCTAATGATCTTTTTCCCCTAGCTAATATTCCAACACGGGTTACGAGTCATTCAGCTACTCTCATTGACAATATTTTTGTTGGTTCGAAGTATCTGGACCGTAGTTATGCTGATGTGGTTCTGTACCCTTGTTCTGACCATTTTCTAGTTCTCGGAACGGTACTTTGTGTCCGCATAGAAAGAAATGAAAGAAAAAAGTGAAGACTCGATCGTTAAAAAAAGAGAACTTACAGAGGTTTGATGATGAGTTAAGCCTCACTGATCTTAGCGAGATTTTGGAGATAAAAGATGACGCTTCTGGTGCATTTGATTGCATGATGGGGATCACACAGCCAATTTATGACAAGACTTGCCCAGTTAAATTTGTGAAACCGCATAAGGATCAACCCAGGAAGCCTTGGATAACTACAGAAATTCTTGAAGCGTCCGATTTAAGAAATCAAGTGTATGTAGATTATTTAAATAGTAGGTGTGTCAAGAAATTGGAAGAGTTTAAAATAATACGCAATAAAGTGAACTCAATGAGAAGGAAAGCTAAAAAAGAATATTTTGCTAACCAACTGAGTTTAAATAAGGATAATGCGAGAGGAACTTGGAAGGTTATAAATGACCTATTGGGAAAGAAGAAAGAAGCTCCACCCAGTTCGCTGCTGATTCAAGGAGAAGCAGTGAGTGATGAAACGATTATTACTAATAAATTTGCTGAGTTCTTTTCAAGTATTGGTCAAAATGTGCAGGCGGAAGGGTTAGTGAATTTTAATAATGATTCCTTGGAGGACAAATTTTTGGATGAAAGAGGAATTGGAAATGAAATTGAATTTCAACCGTGTACTGGAGATGAAATTCTGAAGGTTGTGAAAACAATCAAATCTAATTCAGCAGGGACAGACGGAATTAATTTGAAGGCTTTTAAATCAGTGATGTGTTATTTAATACCATGTCTCGTCCACATAATCAATCTTTCCCTGGAAACTGGGGTATTCCCCGATGCGCTTAAAAGGGCAAAAGTCATCCCTCTCCATAAAGGTGGGTCTAAACTAGATATCGAAAATTATAGACCTATATCAATCCTTCCCCTGTTTTCAAAAATATTTGAAAAAATTGTGCATAAAAGGCTATATGATTACCTTACGAAAACAGGGATGTTAAGTGAAACTCAGTTCGGCTTTAGGAAAGGTCACTCGACGTCGGACGCCGTGCATTCTCTCTGTGATATTGTAAATAGATGCTTTGAACGTGGTGAAATCCCTTTGACTGTTTTTATTGATTTTAGAAAGGCGTTTGATACAGTGGATTTTAAAATTTTACTCAAACGTCTACAGTCCCTTGGAGTTCGTGGTAATTATCTGAAATGGTTTGATAGTTTTTTAAGTGGAAGATCTATTCAAGTTGTTTTAAATGATGCATTTTCTTCTCCCTATCAAGTGAAGTGTGGTGTACCTCAGGGATCTGTCTTGGGACCACTTCTGTACCTTGTGTATGTTGATTCAATGCGTTTTTACTTACCGGAGTGTTTTATCACGACTTTCGCGGATGATACTGCTTTAACTATGTCTAGTCGAATGATTGATGATCTATTGTTGAAAGTAAATAGGGTTTTAAAGTCATTTTATGTATTTACAAGTTTCAGCCTTTTGTCAGTGAATGTTAAAAAAACTAATTTTATGATTTTTAGGAGAGTTGGTAAGCCTCCGAGTGTTGATGGAGAGATATTTTTTAATGGTAAGCCTTTGTCACAGGTGCATGAGGTGCGTTATTTGGGCTTCCAGCTTGATTGTAATTTGTCTTGGAAGCACCATAGTGATCTTGTTGCAGCTAAAGTTGCTAGAGGTCTGGGAATTTTGCGTCGTTTGAAGCATTTTTTACCATTATCGGTTCTTTTATTATTGTATCATAGTATTGTTGCGCCTTATATGTCTTATGGTTGTGTCATTTGGTCTAGCAATTTTTATGCAAATTTCAAAAGAGTGCAGATTTTACAAAATAAAACAGTACGTCTTCTTGGGAATTATATAGAAAATGTGAATGATACCGCGTCATGTTTTAAAAAATTAAGAGTGCTTAACATTGGTCAGATTCGCGATTACCAAGCTGCTATTTTTGCCTATAGATGTTGGAATGATGTATGTCCTCCAGTTTTTACAAATTTTTTTCGCGTAAATAGTTCACTCCACAGGTATGCGACTAGAGAGGCGGAAAATTTTACGGTTGAGTATCGAGACACCACACGTGCAGGTTTCGGGATTCGGTATTTGGCTCCGGCTATTTGGAATGATATCCCAGTTGGCGTTCGGGAAGCTGAACACATTGGGTCGTTTAAAGTAAAAATAAAAAACATTTATTGGGAGAGGGGAGGTAATTTATTATTATTGTCATCATTAATGTCTTAATTTTTTTTTTTTTCTTCATAGTTTTTGGTATTATTGTTTAAATTGAGAGAGTGTTCAGGTCTTTTTTCAGGTCTTTTTTTTTTGAGAATTAGAATTTTGAGAGGTTGAGAATTAGAGGATTGCAGCCGTCTTTCATCAGGCTTTTTGAGCCTTCCCCGGGCGGTTGCTTGTATATTGTTTATTTTGTAATTAGTAGTAAATAAAGCAAGTCAAGTCAAGTTTATAGAAAGCGTTGACTTACCCCCCTCTCACGCTCACCTTTTCCCCAAACATATCCAATCAAAATTTAGAGATAGCTATTTTGTTCAGCGTAGTTTAAAGTTCTGGAAATTAGGTCTTTGAGGATTACAACCCCCCCCACACACACACACACACACAGCCCTCAGGGCAAGGGTTGTAAGTAATGCCCTGGGGGCATATACGGTTTTTATAGAAAGCGTTGTCATAGAGACTTCAAAAGGGACTCATTTGATTGGAAATTGACATGGCTAGTGCCCGTTTTAGTAGTCGAAAGTGATTGGAAGGCAACTAACACCCCTTCAACGCCCACCATTTATCCAAACACATCCAATCACAATTTGGATATAGCCATTTTGTTCAAGTAGTTGAAAGTTCCGTAAATTATATCTTTGAGGATGACACTCTCCCCCACAGCCCTCAGGGTAAGGGTTGTAGTTATGTCCTGGTGGCATATATGGTTTTTATTGAGAGGTTTGTCGTAGAAACTTGAAAAACGGGCTCATTCGATTGGAAATTCAAAGAGCTAGTGCCCTTTTAATAGTCGAAAGTGATTTGAGGGCAACTAAACCCCTCTCACGCCCACTTTTTCCCCAAACACATCCAATCAAAATTTTTGAATAGCCATTTTGTTCAACATAGTTAAAAGTTTTAGAAACTAGATCTTTGAGGATGATAACCCCCTCAGAGCCTTCGGAGCAAGGGTTGTAAGTTGTGCCCTGGAGGTATATAAGGTTTTTATAGATAGTGATGTTGTAGAAACTTCAAAAAGGGCTCATTCGATTGGAAATTACAAGGGCTTGTGCCCTCAAAACCCCTGTGCCTTCCCAAGGCCAGAACATGATCTGCACTTTAGTGAAAAAATACAAATGAATGGACATTGTCAGTTTAATATACATATACTGATAATTAGTAATCAAAATGTTAATATTATTTGATTTATTAAAGTTATAAAAGTAAAGACATTTATATTTGTTTCAGTAAAGTGCAAATTATGTTCTGGTCTTGGGAAGGCATAGGGGTTTTGAGCCCTACTCATGTTAATTACTGCTCGTTTTGAGTTTGACTCGGTTATTTATTGTAATTTCTGTTCAAATTTGGGTTTCATTTATTTATCGATGCTGATTTGTGGTAGTTTCACGCTTGGTAGATTTTCGGAAATTTTTTTTTTTTTACTTAATTTAATAAAAAGAAAACAGCGACATGCTTGGTTGTAAATCCGAGGGGATAATAATTTTAAATTTGGTACTAACACCAGCAGTCAGAAAACACTTTACACGAACAGCCTGAATTCTTTTTCCAGGCCAGTTAAAACTTATAGTTTTAAAAAATTGATCTGGCAGGTTTCCTCTGGTCGCGAATATTTTATGAAAAGTTAAGTTTGTTTCACGAGCGAGCTCACGAATAGCGCTACTAACTTGTTGAGAAGACCAGCACTTTACTAATAAATGGCTCACCCGTTTAAAGAGATATAGTCTATTCAAGAACACCACCAGATCTTTTCTAGGGAGGGGATATTACCTGAGGAAAAAATATTAATTACGACCAATAGAAAAAATAACTTCTATAATTATCTGAAGGCTTACAGGAAGTTGGAATAATAGAACATCAAAATAAACAAAATGTGAGTCCTCGGGCACACCCCCCCCCCCCTCGCTACACCAAGATCTACCGACACTCATCCATAATAGTTGATGTAGCCTACAATTTTATATCACTTTACACATTTTTATCAAGTCTCAACTGAACCAACTTAGTTAAATTAAGCTTAAAATAAATGTCGATGACTACGTGATTCTTTAGGAGCGAATGAGCCACTGTAAGACATTGCTGCTTTTGAAAGTGGGAAGCTCAATATATAATTTTTCGATAGTTTGTCAAACCAATTGGCAATCTCAGAAATTTCAATCCATAGCTTGTTCTCCCCATTTGGGGCTAAATTGTTATTTTGCACCACAAAATAATATAAAACGCCACTTAACAGCCGCACAATCTTTTTTAATACGGCAATAAATTTTAAAAAGGCAATATTTTTTTTTTATTTCAGTTGAACGAGTCTTTTATTTTTTTAAGACCACCGGTTCATCACCTCAGGGGAAAAAAACAAATAAATAAATGAGCAAAACAAATAAATAAAAATAAATTAAACCAAATAAATAAATGAGCTCTATGATAATTCTCAGAAAAAATGCAAAATTTCACATTTTAAATATAGGGGGCTTGAAAACTCTGTAATGGTGTGTTCTAATACAATCGATTCTCGCTAACCCGAAATTTTTCAAATTGTGTACAGTTCGACTTATGCATAGTTCGAGTTATTGAGATCATTCTACATAAAATTCGACTTATAAAGGTAGCAAGTTATAGAGGTGAGCCAAATGAAAAGTCGAGTTACAGAGGTATAAAATCGCTAAATTTACTCCCTGCAGTCGCTACAAAGTTAAACAATAACTTAATAATGTATTACAGACTTGAGAAATCAAGATACTTTCAAATGTCAATAATAAATTTAGTTTGCTAGAAAACGGAATTTTAACAGAATCTAATGCAAAAATATACTAAACAAAATTAATACATATCAAAGTTTACACGTTGCAACCTGCATACCAGGGTTTCGACTACCAGAGGTCCATTGGAAAAACTTCCATCTCAGCATAGGCGTTAAAATAAACAATTGCTTATGTTGTTCTTTGTTTATTGTTTTGACAGTAGACGGCTGCATTGCCGCCGTTGAAATTTGTTTGACCAAGCGTGTTTTTTTTCCTGTCCAATGTTTCCATTGCAATACTATCATACACACCTCTAAGAAATACTCAGTAAAAAACACCAAGTGTGTCTTGGGGCTAAAAGGCTATCTGACTTAACAAAGCATATCAGAACAACAGAGTGCATTAAAGAAGAGGTGGTTATAATTTTTAAATGTTGGAATATTACCTAAATGAAACTATGTGTGCAGTTAAAGATAATCTACAGTCTACAGTCTTTAACCATGTAATTATTTCTTGTAAAGATAGAGGAGGGATAATACATAAAATGTATTTTCTAATGTGTAGGGGGTGGGGAGGCAAATTGTCTTTTTTAAATTGTTTTCATTGAAAACACAAAAAGGCTTATGATCTATTATGATAAACAGATGTTGCTACACTAGAATGTTGTCCATGCTGGAGTAAAAAAAAAAAAATGATTGGTAAAAAACGCCAATTTTGTCTTGGGCCATAAGCCTAGAACAAACAGCTTTTTTTGGGCACTACTTTCAGCAGCTCAGTGAGCAAACAATTGCAGTACAAAAAATGCCTTTGGTAGAAGATTTTCAAAACTTAAAATCACAGACATCATTTGTCAACACAGCTTATCAATAGTTGCATGATTGATCTCAACTTATTATTAAGTCCTTTTAATATTATTGTTACTACTACCGCTACTGACAACACCACAGCACCAACCCGCCTAAGGCCAACACAGCTATGCATGCTCCTCCCCCTTCCAAATCAATTCAAAGCCTCCCTCTTTACACCCTCCCAAGAAATTCTCGTCTCTTTTAAATCTTTCTTTATGACATCCTTCCACCCCAACGGTAGACCACACTTTTCATACATTTAACCACACTTTTCATACAACCTACTGCTTGAAATACAGTCAGTAAGCCAGGTACCCAAAACAATCTGCAGGCAATTTCTCTGGAAAACATCTGGCAAATATGGAAAATATGCTTTTCGGAGCGCCAATCCTTATGAGCCTTATTTGACCACTGTCATTACTGTAGCTTCCGATATTCTAATCTTGGTCTGCAGACTTTTCTTCCTATTCTTCCAAACTTGTTTAACTGCAAAAAACACCCCGCCCCTTGGCTATTCTGCTTTTAACATCTTAACTGCTCCCATTGGCTTCACTAATAATACTACCAAGGTAAGTGAAGCTGTCCACTAGATCAATCTTTTTGTTACTTAATGTCACCTTTTCATCTTCACTTTTCCCAGCCTTAGCAATTAAGTCTTCTTAACATTAATTCAAACCTATTCTAGCACCTTGAACTCGCAAATCCTCTAAGAGTTCATTCATTTTTCTCACAATTTCATCTAGGCTGCTTAAATCATCAGCAAAATCTAAATCCAGGAAAATTGTTCCTACCCGTTTGATTCTGTGGTCTCCCATTGCCTTTCCTGTGCTTCTTAAGACAAAATCCATCGAAATGATCCATATAAAGGGGGATAGAACACAACCCTGATTAACTCCTGATTTAATACAAAACCAGCTGCTAACCCCATTTCCTACCTTAACAGCAGCAGCGTTATTCTTGTACATACTACTAATCACTTTAATGTATTTGTCTGGTATACCATACAAGGATAAAACCTTTACTAAAGCTACTGTATCTACAGAGTTGTACCCTTCCTCATAATCTATAAAACTGAGGACCAAAGGTGTTTGATAACTCTGGCACTTTCAATTATTAGCCTAAGAGTTAAAATTTGGTCAACACATCCTCTACCTTTTCTAAAACCGCACTGCTCTTCTCTTAAAACTTTGTCTACAGCATCTCTCAGTCTAAAAAGTATCATATTACCAAGCAATTTGCTACATGCAGAGACCAGACTAATGCCTTGACAATTAACAAACTCACTCTTATCACCTTTTCTTATACAGTGGCTTAATTAAGGCTTTCTTGGGGCAAGTCCGGACTTACTACTCCCTGCCAATTTATTAACATGCCAGTACAATATTTTACTATTATGCCATCTAGCTGCATCTTCCAGATCCTTGGCAATTTTATCCATGGCCTCCACTTCACACCTCCTTAGTTCATATTTGAATGCTTTCTTCACTTTCTTTACATTCCTTTGTTTTCATATGATCTATCACTCAGATAATTGGCGTACTAGTATGTACAAGTACTTGTAAATTTACCCTAGAAACTACAAGATGGTGATCTTTAATTTTGAACATCAATAACAGCACTCCTACATACCCTAGCAACTTGTATTGATCCTGCCAGTCTTTGGTTTACAATAATAGAATCAATAAGGTTTGCTGTCTAACAATCACTTGAATACCATTTTAACTTATGTCTCATTTTATGACCAAACACTGCATTGGTTATAACTAAATTGTTATATGTACAAAATTACAACAGTCTGTAGCCATTGTTGTTTTCTTTTCCTACACCAAATTAACCTAGGCTAGGATACCATCTATCCCTGTTTCTACTAGCCTGGGCATTAAAATCTCCTAATAAAACACCATATTTCTACCTATGACCCTATCTATTTGCTCCTATAACCGTAAGTAAAATTTATCTGAGTCACTAGTATGTGTGTCAGTAGGTTCTACAGGGGCATATACTACTATAACTGATACCCTGAACTTTTTAGTCATAAAATGAGTAATTAGTAGTCTATTATTAATACCTTCCCAGCCTAAATAAGACTTGGCAGTTTCCTTATTCATCATGACACCTACTCCCTGTCTATGTACCCCATCCTTCCTGCCTGAGTAAACAAGTTCTATGTAACCTAATTTCATGCTGTCTAACCCTGGGATATGAGTTTCTGAAACTCCTAATAAGTCCAGTTTAAATTGTCTGAATTCGCCAGTCAAAATGTCAGTACAATAGTTATTTTTTAACATCGTAGCATTCCAAGTTCTAATTTTCATGTTCCTTAAATCATTGAAATTTTTTTGGCCTCAGAAAAAGCAATGGTCCCAGATACCAATGCAGGATGGGAACCAACACATCTTCTCAAGTCTACACTGAAGAACTTAAGCCACCTTAGAACTGGACAGCAAGAAGTCCCTGGGAACTTGAGTATAAATAGAGGCTTTGTGCAATCCTGGGATCATCTTGATCACAACATGGATTTTCAACACTTGGCAATGCTCTTCTGTCAACAAGAGTCAAAATCCTGCACTGACAGTCTCAAGCCTGTTACCTCTGACTCATTGTATATTCATTCCTACAAATATTATGCTACTGTGGGGAGGCTACCCATAGCAGATAAATTAGCTAGGAAGAGGTATCTCAGCCCACAAACACCCACGAAAACAGACCAAACCCAGAAGAATTATCCATTAATCAAAATCCTGTGCAAATGCAGTGTTGTTTACTAGGCTATAATTTCCTTGAGGGGCACCACTCCTGAAGTGGGAATAGAGTTGACCACAAGATCCCCAGCCTTACAGGTACCCCAAAAAGAGTTGAGGTAGCCCTTTGCAGAGGCTGTTGTCCTTAGATCTGGATCTTATGCCCTGCTGCAGTTGTCCTTCTATAGAGAGTCCTCCAAGGATTGTGTTCTACATCACCATGAAATTTAACCCATTACTGAGAGAAGGTTTGTAACTCCCAGGACTTGTGCACACATCAGTGGGCCCTGTTGAGTGTACATATGAGGGGCCTTCTTTCTCCTCCACCTGTATTTACAGTCCAAGGTGAGGGTGCCCCAGTTTCCATTATGGACCCCCAGGGACAAGGTATCCCTTGGTCTGTGCTCCTATGAAGGTATCCTACATATCTGTAGGGCATTCCCCTATTGCCACCTGGGTTTATAAATTACAGACATAAGAAATCAAGATACTTTCAAATGTAAAAAATAAATTTAGTTTGCTAGAAAACGGAATTTTAACATAATCTGATGCAAAAATATATTAAACAAAATTAATACATATCAAAGTTTACACGTTGCAACCTGCATGCCAGGGTTTCGACTAACAGGGGTCCATTGGAAAAACTTCGAGATACAGAGGTAAACTTTGACGTGTGGAGGTAAAGTGAAAATTAGATGATGTCTTATCTACTGAGTTTCCAGTTATAGAGGTAATTTTGGGGTCACTTTGCACAATTTCGTAAATTTCCAGTTACAGAGGTAAAATATAACCACAAACTTATTTTGAGTTATGCATGGTTTTTTCTTCAACTTGGACATGTTTTACCAAGGGGATTGAAAATAATTCGAGATATCAAGGATTTCGAGTTATCGAGGTTCTAGTTATCAAGAGTCAACTGAATTGACTGGATTGGCTGAATATTTGAATTGGCTGGTGTAATTTTCATCAAGATCATTTGCCCTTTTGGGGGTATTTTGCCCCTTTTCAAAAATCAGGCAAATTTCATTGGGTTTGTAACTTTCTGAGGGTAATCTTAAATTTGATGAATTCAAATATTTAGAATCGCCATAAAAATTTGACCATTTGGTTGCACATTATTATCAAGCTTGTTTTAACAGCTTTGGTTACTATCAGCACAAGATGCTCCTTCTTTACAGTTTGTTACTAAAAATTGTAAGATATACAAGTAAATTTGGCTAAATGTTTCTCAATTGAAGCATTTTTAATAATGTTTTCCAAAATAAGGTTACTTTCTTCAAACTTAATAATTTTGCTATATTTTTTTTTTCCTGTTGACAATTACTGAAAAGAACTAATGAAATGTAGACTGACAATTATATGCATTTTTCTACTGATTGTTCATTACTGACAGTACGAACAATTCTGTATTTAATATTATGTTTTCAGTAAAGCACAAATGACGTGCTGGTTTTTAGAAATTTCAGGGAGATTTAGCCCAACTCCTGTTTAAGTTTGTGTTCACTTTAAGGTTGACTTGAACAATTATTGTAATTTCTCTTCGTTTTGGGTTTCACTAATTTATTGATAGCAGTTTATTTTTGTTTTATATTTGAATTACTATTAGATTTTGTTTCTGCTTGTCTTATACTTAAAGTAGCCCTTTGCTTTTCTTTGAAAAACTTCTTTAGTGGATTTTTTTTAATTAAATTCTGTTTGTTTTTTAACCATATAGTTTTTTATTTGTTAGTAGAAAGGATATTTAAATAAAAACAAAATCATTTTCTCCATGAGATTCAGGATTTTGGCTTGCTATTTCTATTTTATGACAAAATTTTGCAATAAATCTGAAGGATAGTTGAACTATAGAACTTTGGATGGATGGGTACAAGGAATATTATAAAATAAATAGATCAAACACCTGCATAATGTTTGGGCTTCTATACAGCTGCAGCTCTTCTGACCACTATGATGCTACAAATATGGGTATAAATAAATGTTTAATGACTGTCCCCCTCAATTTGTCCTAAAAGTTTCAACTTAATTCGGTTTGTCGTTCACGAGATATTGCAGATACACCCTTTTGACAGTCCTGGAGACACAGTGTCTTTCATCGAGTTGAACATCCCCTCAAAACACCCTGAAAATTTCAACTTAATACCCTTGGTCATTGCTAAGATATTGCAGATACACTCCTTTGACAATCTGGATGCATATAGTTTCTTTTGATTTAATTCAACATCACCAAGGACATGCCTTGAAAGTGTCAACACAATACCCATAGCTATTCCTGAGATATTGCACAGAGAACCTTTTGACAACCTGGATAAACATAATGTCTTTTGATTTAGTTATGAAGCCCCCCCCCCTAGCCTACACTGCAAGTTCCAAAATAATACCCTATTCTGTACTTGAACGTTGCATCTATCCCATTTTGACAAGCTGGATGAACTTAACTAATTTGATTTAGTTTAATATTTGAAGTAGTAGTAGTAATAGCATTAGCAAAAGAATAGTAGTAGAGCAGCAGTATTTATTTCAAATTAATACCTCAAGCTGTTTCTGAAATACCCTCAAGTGGATTGGTGCGCTGGATTTAGGATCCGTTGTCCGAGGGGACGAGGTTCAAATCCTAGGGTATTCAATTATTTGGTTTGGGACAGGGGTCAGTGGCGTGACTCTGTACGCTCAGCCAGAGTCGACCCAGCTTTAAGTGGGTACCTGGAGAAATCTGGGGAAGGTAAAAAGGAAGGGTGTGCAAAAGCATAGGATGGTTGGCCCCCATTGCACTTCCTGGCTGAAGGGCCAAGAACCGGAGATCAGCACCGCCGGTAGAGACTGTAAAGTCTAATGCCGTATTCTTTACCTTTACCTGTTCCTGAAATATTGCTGATATGCCCTTATTTTGTTCAACATTCCCTGAAAGTTTCACTTTCATACCTTTAGCCTTAGTAGTAGCAGTCTTAATAGTTGCAGCAGTAACAGCAGTAGTAGCAGTAGTGGTAGTATACACACAGTGTCTTTTGGTTAGTTTAGCATCCCTCACCATGCCGTGAAAGCTTCAACTTAATACTCTAAGTCATTCCTGAGATACTGGTGATGTGCCCTTTTGACATCCTGCATGCACATAGTGTGTTTTGATTTAATGCAACGTCATCCTCAACATTCCTTGAAAGTTTCACTTTAACACCCTTAGCCTATTTGGAGACCAAGGATGGAACATGCCCCTTTTCCCATTAACAAAACCTATAAGTAAACATTGGGCAACTTGCAAAACTTACAATCTATGTCCTAAGAGGCTGTGGGGGTTTATGTTATCCTTGAGGAATGGTTATTGGACCTTTTGACTAATAAAGACTAATTTAAAAAACAAAGTTTTTCTCATGAAAATAAAGATCGAACTTAAAAGTTAAAACAAACAAAATTACTGCTTTGTTGTTTAACCAACATAGGTTTGAAAAACTGTTTCAAACAAACTTCCTTCTGATATTTTCCTATATTTCCAAAATTCTGAAAAACAAGCACTTTACCAAAAACACAAAACCAATGCAACAAAACAGGAATGGAAAGAGTAAAATCTATAAGAGGCCTGCAGAAAATCATAGGCAGCGCAATAGCGCTGCCTAAGTAAAGAACAATGTTGGCACAATGTATTTTTTTTTATCCATACCCGGGCACTTCATATTGAAGGAGTTGTTGTAGAAAATTCGAAAAGGGCTCATTCGATTGGAAATTGGAGTGGCTAGTGCCCTTTTTAATAGTCAACAGTGGTTGGAGGGCAACTAGCCCCCCCGCACGCCCATCATTCCCCCAAACACATCCAATCAAAATTTTGAGATAGCCATTTTGTTCAGCATAGTTGATTTCCTGATAGAAAATATGTTTTTGAGGAGGACACTCCCCCGCAACCCTCGGGGCAAGGGTTTTAAGTTATGGCCCTGAGGGCATAAAAGAACGATGTTGGCACAATGTATTATTTATTATTTTTTTACTTTAGAGCAGGGCACTTCGTATCGAAGAAGTTGTCGTAGAAACTTCGAAAAGGGCTCATTCAATTGGAAATTGAAGTGGCTTGTGCCCTTTTTAATAGTCGAAAGTGATTGGAAGGCAACTAACACCCCTTCCACGCCCACCATTTCCCGAAACACAACCAATCAAAATTTTGAGATAGCCATTTTGTTCAGCACAGTTGATTTCCAGATATAATTTTTGTTTTTGAGGAGGACAGTCCACCACAGCCCTTAGGGCAAGGGTCGTCAGTTATGCCCTGGGGGCATATAAGGTTTTTTATAGAAGGCGTTGTTGTAGAAACTTCAAAAAAGGCTCACTCCATGGGAAATTCAAAGAGCTAGTGCCCTTTTTAATAGTCAAAAGTGATTAGAGGGCAACTAACCTGCCTCTCACGCCCACCTTTTCCCCAAACACATCTAATCAAAACTTTGAGATAGCCATTTTATTCAGCGTAGTTTCAAGTTCCGGAAATTAGGTCTTTGAGGATGACAACACCCCCCCCCCCCGCAGCACTCAGGGCAAGGGTCGTAAATTATGCCCAGGGGGCATATAAGGTTTTTATAGAACGCATTGTCATAGAAACTTCAAAAAGGGCTCATTCGATTGGAAATTGAAATGGCTAGTGCCCTTTTTAATAGTCGAAAGTAATTGGAAGGCAACTAACACCCCTTCCACGCCCACCATTTCCCCAAACACATCCAATAAAAATTTTGAGATAGCCATTTTGTTCCACACAGTTCAAAGTTCAGGAAATTATACCTTTAAAGATACTCCCCCCACAGTCTTCAGGGCAAGGATTATAAGTTATGCCCTGGGGGCATAGAAGGTTTTTATTGAAATCTTTGATGTAGAAACTTGAGAAAGGGCTCATTCGATTGGAAATTCAAAGGACTAGTGCCCTTTTTAATAGTCAAAAGTGATTTAGGGGCAACTAACCCCCCTCTCACGCCCATCTTTTCCCTAAACACATCCAATCAATATTTTAGATAGCCGTTTTATTCAACGTAGTTGAAAGTTTTGGAAATTAGATCTTTAAGGATGACAACCCCCAAAGCCCTCAGGGCAAGGGTTGTACGTTATGCCCTGGGGGCATACAAGGTTTTTATTGAAAGCGTAGAAACTTCAAAAGGGCTCATTCAATTGGAAATTGAAGGGGCTAGTGCCCTTTTTAATAGTCAAACGTGATTGGAAGGCTTGATATTTTTATAGTAAAGATCGATGAGGCGGAAAACAACTATACTGAACAAAATGGCTATCTCAAAATTTTGATTGGATGTGTTTGGGGAAATGGCTTGCGTGGAAGGGGTGTTAGTTGCCTTCCTATCATTTTCGATCATTAAAAAGGGCACAAACCACTCCAATTTCCAATCAAAGGAGCCCTTTTTGAAGTTTCCACGACAACTCCTTCAATACGAAGTGCCCTGGTCAAAAGGAAAAAATAAACAAATAATACATTGTAGGCAGCGCGATCATGCTGCCTATGATTGTTACTACTACTGCTACTAACAACTCAACACAGCACCAAGCCGCCTAAGGCCAACACAGCTATGCATGCTCCTCCCCCAACCCAATAAATTCAAACCCAATAAAACATGCCCTGGCCACCTCAACCTTTCTCTCATTATAGCCCTAGAAAGCAGGATTGAACCACACTTTTCATACAGTCTACTGCTTGAAATACAGTCAGTGAGCTGGGTAGCCAGAACAATCTGTAGGCAATTTCTCTGGAAAACATCTAGCAAATCTTCATCCACTTTTTGGTGTGCCAATGCTTTCGTACCATATTTGACCACTGTTGTTACTTTAGCTTCCAATATTCTTCTTCTTCTTCTTCTAATTCACAGCAGGCGGGCTATTCAGTTGGTACTATTTAGCCCTCTTCTTTTTGCTTCACTCTGTGGGCTACAGAGCTACTGTCTTGGTTGTCTCTTATTTATTAGATATTCTCAGATATCTTTCAGTAGATCTTTTGACTCAAGGAGTTCAAATATAAGATGATAGATATCGATTTCTGTGCTCTGTGTGCAGGTATAGTTGGCTAAGCTCTTGGCTGATAGTGAGATTTTGTGGTGTTTGAAGTATTTTAACAGTTTACAAAGCAAGGTATGTTGTGCAGACGTTAGCATATTACATTCAAATAGGCAATGGTCAATTGTTTCATTATTCATATTACAATGCCTGCAAAGAGGGGACAGGGGAATTGAACCACTTGAATTAGAAAGCTTATATGAGAATGCAAGGAAATTTAGTCCATTTGTTCCAGAACGAATTCTATGATAGATTTTAGAAAGATACTTGTTGGGAAAGGGGGAAAGGATAGGATTAATCTTATTAAAATTGATATCTGATAGCCTCCATCGGAAAATATCTCTAATTGGGATTGGTCTCCCACTTGGCTGGTCAATATTTATAGCATTTTTAGCTATTTCATCAACCTGATGATTACCACTTATGCCAGAGTGGCTAGGAATATACTGAAAATAAGTTTTTATGCCACTTGAAGCAAGATTATCAATAATACTGAGACAATGATAAGTGTCAATGTCCAACTTATATTGTGGAGCTGAGGCCAGCAACTAAGGGCTTGATAAAGAGTCGGAATAGATGATAATATTATTCGAATTTGCAATCAAAGGTTGGTGTTGCTTAAGGTGTTCTAATGCCATTATTATGGCATTTAACTCAGCAGACAATATAGATAAATTATTAAATAATCTCTCACCCATTGCAATTTTCAGGTGAAGAAGGAAAACACCACTTGCAACCTTCTCATTCATTTTTGACCCATCAACAAATATTTGGAAGTGATTTTTATAGGTAATTGTATTAACTTCTGCAAATTTTTTCTGGACAAAAGCAATGGGGGTTAAATCTTTATTCCATTTTGAAAATTCAGTATTTATTATGGGAAATGACCAATTCCATGGAGGGGGTTGGGGGAAAGTAGGTGCAATAGAATTTGCTGGTACAGGGAACTTCTTTTGAATATTGGCATACTCATCTGCAATACCTCTATACATGGCTGGATTTCTTAACCAATTATGTAATGTGTGTGAGCTATTTGATTCAATTTTTGTAAGATGTTTTGTCAAGAGAAAGCTACGTCTCTCCCTTATTGTTGTTAATCTACTCTCCATAAGCAGAAACTTGGTGCTTGTGGGTTTCCTAAGACCAAATATGAGACGTATTATATCATTTTGTGTTGTTTCAATTTTTTGCATCTGGGTCTTTGCACATGCACCATAGATAATGAGCCCATAGTCAATAGTGGGTCTTATATGTGATTTATAAAACTGGAGTAAGGTTTTCTCCTTACAACCCCAGGGTGTGGAAAGAGGTCTTTTTAGTATATTTGCTTTTCTATAGCATTTTTTTATTGTGTTTGAAATGTGGAGGTTGAAATTAAGTTTTGGTCAAGCATGAGACCTAGGTAATTAATATGATTATCTTCTGGAATAGTTGTTTTATTTAGAGTTAGTTTTGCATTAACATGGTTTCGCTTCTGGTGAAATTGGATTATTTTTGACTTGGTGGGTGCAATGGGTAAATCTGAATGTTGAGAGAATTTTTCGAACTGGAAAAGTGACTTTTGCAGATTTGACTGTGCTATCTGAAAGGTGTTGCCAGATGACCATAGCACCAGATCATCAGCATATTGTAGATTCGTGTGGGGTAGGTTCATGTCCCAGAGATATAGGGCAAATAGGAGGCAACTGAGGACTGCTCCCTGAGGTAGGCCTTTGGTTATTGTCTTTTGGGGTGAAGAGGCTGAACCAACACAAACGATGAAACTTCGCACTTCTATGAACGATTTAAAAAAGGATACTAGCTTAGGGGGTACTCCAAGGTTTGCAAGTTTATTTAAAAGGATTTGGTGGTTCACATTATCATATGCCCCTTCAAAATCTAGGAAAGCTGCCACTAGGACATTATTTTTTGAGAAAGATTCATTTATTGCATTTGTTAGCAAAATGAAAGCATCTGTTGAGGAGTGGTGTTTCTTGAATCCAGTTTGAGTGTGTGGGATCATATTATTTTTTTCAACAAACCAGAGGAGTCTTTGATAGATCATTTTCTCCATTATTTTCCCCATCACAGGTGTAATCATTATGGGCCTATAAGACTCAGGGTTATCATTTGGTTTATTTTTCTTTAGGATTGGTATGAGGGACGAACATTTCCATATATTGGGGAACCTAGAAGATGCCCAAGCATGATTATAACAATTTAGCAGTTCTTGTTTGTATGAAGGTGTGAGATTCTTTATCCGTGTAGGGTGTATATTGTCATAACTGCTGCTAGTTTTGGTCCTAATATGATGTATTGCATTATTCAATTCCTGTATTGAAAATGGATTGGTTATGTACTCGGATCCTGGGCGTGGTTGGTAACTTGGGTTCATAGGAATTGTGGACAGTTTGCTTTGATTATTTGATGTTAGCTTATTAACAAAAAGAGTTGCAAATAGGTTAGCTTTACCATTATCATTGTCATAATGGGTATTATTATGTATAAGCTCAAACAGGAGTGGGTTGGGGGAAGTCTTTTTCCCACAGATGTGGCTTATGACTTTATGTATAATTGGCTCATGAGTTTCTCTGGAGAGATTATTTGCAAAATTATTCCAGCATTTATATTTAGCATCTATTATAGTCCTTTTTAGATTAGATTCTGCTTGTAATTTTTTTAAGTATGTAATAGGTGATGGTTTTTTATGAATTCTGTCCTAGCTGCCTTTTTTATCCTCCATTTATTTAGGCACTCATTTGTCCACCATGCTTTAGGAATTTGTTTAGGGAATGTTTTCTTAGGTGTTGTCTTGGGGATAGCATGATTAGCAGTATTTATTAGTAAAGATGTCAAGGCTTCAGCATGTGTGTCAACTGTTGTGTTAGAAATGCATGAACTTTGGGTGAAACTTGTAATTTCATCATTTAGCTTATTTTGGAACATAGACCAATTTGCTTTAGTGTTCATATATTTGGAGGTATGAGATAAAGTTTCAGCAGGTTCATTTAAGGAGCAAACTATAGCAAAGTGGTCAGTACATAGACTATCAATTTTATTTATGTAAATTTTGTTCAAAAAATTTGATGACACAATTTGTAGGTCAATTGTGGAGAATCTGCCACTTTTGGGGTTGAAATATGTGTTCAGGTTTGGAGGGGTAGCAAAAGCTAATTCATTATTATTTGAAGTCATATTCTCAATGAATTTACCAGCTTTATTTGCTGGTTTATTCCCCCACAAAAGGCTGTGGGCATTGAAATCACAAATAGTGATATTTTTTAACATATTAGAATTATTTATATAATTAAAGAAATCCTTGGCATCTGTAGTTTGGCCATTAGGGTTATAAAAGCTTATTATGTAGGTTTTAAAATTATTCAGCCAAACACTGATACCAATTACATCAACATCATTTGCAAAATCTGGAAAATTGATGCCACAAAATTTTATATTATTATTAACTAATAAAGCTACCCCACCTCCTTTTCTCTCTGAAGATCTATCCTTTCTCAGGATAGTATATCCCGGAGACTTAATTTGTTGATTTTGGGTTAAATGAGTTTCCTGGAGGCAAGCAATATTAATGGAATTATTATTCATAAATGATATTAGTTCATTTAGCTTATTTTCTGTGAGTGATCTTACATTCCATTGGAGTATTAATATATGTTGTGTTGTTGATTTATTCTTCATATGACTGTGTATCAATGTTCAGCTTTGTTAAAAGTAAAGCAAGATCTTTTTTTGCTTGAATGAGCATATCATCAGGGATGTAGATTTTTGCCAATTCTGCAATAATTTTTGTTTTCTGTGTTTGATGTATGTTCATGGCCTGAACTGCATTACAGTTTAGAATGAATAAGCATATATTTGGGGATTGCATTTTTGGTTGTGCATCCTTTTTGTTGGTTAAGGGATTGATTCCTGGTAGTGTTACTGGTTTGTTTCCTCTTGGGAGGGGGGGCCAGGCTGACCTCATCTCACCAGACAAGGAGGCTTGTTGGCTTGGTGATTCCTTCTGATAGGGATTTGAGCTAGGGGGCTTAGAAGATGGTGTTTTATATGGGGTGCTTGATGCATTGGGGGCATTTGACTTGGGGGTTTTGGTTGGTTTCATTACAGGCTTTATTTGGTATTGTTGGGCAGCATTTGCTTCCATTGCTGCAAAGGGGTATGGGATGGCTTTCTCTGTTGATATTTGGAGTGTTAGAGCTCTTTTCTTGTATGCGGGGCATAATGATTTATTTGTAGATTCATGTGGGCCTTTGCAATTGATGCATGTAGGCTGAGTGTTGTTGCAAGTTGTCAGCTCTTTAGGATGGAAAGATTTACAATTACTACACTCTTGGAGAATTTCATTGCATTTGTTTGTCGTGTGTCCCAGTTTGAAACACTTCTGACACTGGATAGGCTTAGGTTTGTATTCCTTGTGTGGTTTGATTTGCCCAAATAGGAATAATTTTTCTGGGATATCAATTTTATCCTTCAGTGTGAATAAGAAGGATCTACTAGTTTTTAGGCCATTAGAGTTAGGTTTTCCAAGTTGGGTAACATCCTCAACTGGGATTGTGTTTCCAGCCCTATCTGAGAGGCCTTCTTTTAACTCCTGAGTAGATATCTCTGGGGGAACATTATAAACTACTATTTTTGTTGGTGATTGTTTTGGGTTCCAATTAGATGCAATAATTGGGGTATTCAGAAGGGATTTGAGGTTAATTATTGTATCTGCTGATTTCTGATCTTCTACAGCTATTAGCAGAGATCAATCACGGTTAATGTTAAGAGAGAACATTGATTTTAGCAATTTAAAAATTGCAACTCTTATTGCAGTGATCATTTTTATTTCAAAGGGGGTAGTGGGAGTAATTTTAAGGTAAATTCCTAAGTTTTTGGAGGGAGGATCTTGGGCAGGGAGAGGGGAAATGCTTTTAATTGGAGAGATTTTTTTCCTTTTTTTAGAACTTCTAGAGAGGACCTCTTGAAACCCATTATCATCATTTATGGTTACATTAGCCCCTACACTTATCATTGTCCTATTCTCCGAATTGGAGCTATCATTAGAACTTTGAGATAGCGTGCTTGACCAGCCAGGATGGGTATCTTTCACTATGACACTTTCACTGGAATTTGATTTGGGATCTGGGGGGACTTTTTTTTGGAGGACTTCTAATCATTGCCTATTGGAAAAAGCTTTAAACACAAAATAAAACTAAAACAAGAAGGGAAAATAGAATGATATCAAACCGTCTGCACTATACTATGGGGAGGATAAACACCACAGTATAGCCCTGAGGATGAGTTGAGCAGGATTGGTTTGGTACAACTGCTGATTAGAAGCGATAATAATCACAAGAAAATATATTTCGATTTTCTTATAAGGTTGCTGTTGCTGTTGATTCTAATCTAGATCTGCTGACTCATCTTCCTATTCTTCCAAACTTGTTTAACTGCAAAAAAAAACCCTGCCCCTTTGCTATTTTACTTTTAATATCTTCACTGCTCCCACTGGCTTTACTAATAATACTACCAAGGTAAGTGAAGCTGTTCACCTGATCAATCCTTTTGTTACTCAATGTCACCTTTTCATCCTCACTTATTCCCAGGCTTAGCAATTAAGTCTTCTTAACCTCGCAAATAAGTCTTCTTTAACCTCGACTATCCATCTTGCCTGAACAAGCTACAGCTCCCGACACTCATCTACAGACAACGGAGGGATGATGTCATCATGGCTTACAAGCTACTGCATGCTGATTCCTCTTCTCAGAAGCCTTTCCAACTTGGCGAATCATCCAGGATAAGAGGACATAGTAAGAAGCTGTTCCAGAAGAGAGCTCACTGCAGACTCCACAACCATTATTTCTCCAATAGAGTAGTGGCTCCCTGGAACAGTCTTCCCAATGCAGCTGTCACTGCTTTCTCTGTCAATGCATTCAAGATCGCCGTTGATAAGAACTGGTCCACCAAACCATGGAAAACAGAGTGGGACGCCGCCAAACCAATGGTTCCTCATCATCACTGACCAGCAACCCGCAACTCTACAGGATTTTTTCATTATTTTGAAGACAATGCGATTTAAGGTAATTAACATTAACTCAAACCTATTCTAGCACCCTGAACTTGCAAAACCTCTAAAACTTCATTCATTTTGCTCACACTTTCATCTAGGATGCTTAAATCATCAGCATTATCTAAGTCCAGGAAAATGTGTCCTCCCCATTTGATTCTGTGGTCTCCCATTGCCTTTCCTGTGCTTCCTAAGACAAAATCCATCAAGATGATCCCTACAAAGGGGGATAGAACACAACCCTGAGTAACTCCTGATTTAATACAAAACCAGCTGCTAACCTCATTTCCTACCTTAACTGTAACAGTATTATTCTTGTACATACCACTAATCATTTTAATGTGTTTGTCTGGTATACCATACAAGGATAAAACCTTTGCTAAAGCTACTCTATCAACAGAATTGTGCCCTTGCTCATAATGTATAAAACTGAGGATCAAAGAAGTTTGATGACCCTAGCACTTTTCAATTACTAGCCTAAGAATGAAAATTTGGTCAACACATCAACAACCTTTTCTAAAACCGCACTGTTCTTCTCTTAAAACTTTGTCTGCAGCATCTCTCAGTCTAAAAGTATAATATTACCAAGTAATTTGCCACATACAGAGACTAGACTAGTGCCTTGATTATTACCATACTCACTCTTATCACCTTTCTTATACAGTGGTTTAATTAAGGTTTTCCTAAAATTGCAAGGTACTTGCCCTTTTTCAAGAATCATATTCATAATCTTCAGTAACTTATTTCTAACCTCAGAGCTGCCATATTTAAGACACTCATTTACCATACTATTAGCACACCTTATTACTTTTTAATCCTTTTAGTACTGTTGCTAATTTTTTCACACAAAACAAATCTTACTTCACATCCAAGGTATCACAAACTTTTTCATTTTCCTCTATATTTTTTCCTGCACCTCTATCTTGGTTTAGCACATTCTCAAAATGCTCTGCATATCTCTCTTTAATTCTTTCCCTGTCACTAATTGTGGCCCTGTTCCTATCTTTAAATGGGGCAAGTCCAGATTTACTACTCCCTCTCAATTTATTAACATGCCAGTACAATATTTTATTATTATGCCATCTAGCTGCATCTTCCAGATCCTTGGCAATTTTATCCATGGCCTCCACTTCACACCTCCTTAGTTCATACTTTAATACTTTCTTCACTTTCTTCAAATTCCTTTGTTTTCATATGATCTATCACTCAGATAATTCTTGTACAAGCCCCTTCTCCTTTCTAATAAACATAAAGCTTTTTTACTAATGTGTCTAGCTGTGGTCCTAACCTTCTTCCCTAAGACACCATCAGCAACTTCACAAATTGTTTTCCTAAAATTATTCCATCCATCTTTCACATTGTCAAATTTTAAACTCTCCAATTTAGTATTCAACTGTTCCTGGAAAGTTTCTCTCAAACTCTCATCCTGGAGTCTACCAACATCAGAACTTCCTTGGAGGTAGTTACCCTTCCCAAATTTCAGCTTTAAATTTACCCTAGAAACTACCAGATGGTGATCTTTAATTTTGAACATCAATTACAGCACTCCTACATACCCTAGCAACTTGTATTGATCCTGCCAGTCTTTGGTTTACAATAACATAATCAATAAACTTTGCTGTCTTACCATCACTTGAATACCATGTTAACTTATGTATCATTTTATGACCAAACACTGTATTGGTTATAGCAAGATTTTTATACCTACATGATTGCAACAGTCTGTAGCCATTGTTGTTTTCTTTTCCTACATCAAAAAAACCTAGGCTAGGATACCATCTATCCCTATTTCTACAAACCTGGGCATTAAAATCTTCTACTGCCAGTTTATCTATTACGGGTTGCCTCCCCGTAGTAGCATAATATTTGTAGGCATGAATATATAATGAGTCGGAGGTAATAGGCTTGAGATTGTCTGTGCAGGATTTCGACTCTTGCTGATAGAAGAGCATCGCCAAGCGCTGAAAACCATGTTGTGACCAAGATGGGCCCAGGATTGCACAAAGCCTCCATTCATGGAGGTCCCAGGGACTTCTTGCTGTCCGGTTCTAAGCCGGCTTAAGCACTTCGGTGTAGACTTGAGAAGATATGTGATCCCCGTCCTACACTGGTATCCGGGATCATTGCTTTTCCTGAGGCGAAAAAAATTTCAATGATTTAAAGAACATGAAAATTGGAACTTGGAATGTTACGACATTAAAAAATGACTATCGTATCGACATTTTGACTGACGAATTCAGACGATTCGAACTGGATTTATTAGGAGTTTCAGAAACTCATATCCCAGGGGTAGGAAGCATGAAATTAGGTGATATAGAATTTGTTTACTCAGGCAGGAAGGATGGGTTACATAGACAGGGAGTAGGGCTCATGATGAATAAGGAAGCTGCTAAGTCTTGTTTAGGCTGGGAAGGTATTAATAATAGAATACTAATTGCTCATTTTATGACTAGAAAGTTCAAGGTATCAGTTATAGTAGTATACGCCCCTGTAGAACCGACTGATGGAGATACTAGTGACTCAGATGAATTTTACTTACAGTTACAGGAGCAAATAGACAAGGTCCCAGGTAGAAATATGATGTTATTGCTGGGAGATTTTAACGCCCAGGTTGGTAGAAATAAGGATAGATGGTATCCCAGCTTAGGTAAATTTGGTGTAGGAAAAGAAAACAGTAATGGATACAGACTTTTGCAATTTTGTAGGTATAACAATCTAGTTATAACCAATACGGTGTTTGGTCATAAAATGGCTCATAAGCTAACATGGTATTCACGTGATGGTAAGACAGCAAACCTTATTGATTATGTTATAGTAAACCGAAGACTGGCAGGATCAATACAAGATACTAGGGTATATAGGAGTGCTGTTATTGATGTTAAAAGTAAAGATCACTATCTAGTAGTGTCAAGGGTTAATTTAAAGCTGAAATATCGGAAGGGTAATTACCTCCCGGGAAGTTATGATGTTAGTAGACTCCAGGATGAGAATTTGAGAGAAACTTTCCAGGAACAGTTGAATACTAAACTTGAGAGTTTAAAATTTGATAATGTGGAAGATGGTTGGAATAATTTTAGAAAAATAATTTGTGAAGTTGCTGAAGGTGTATTAGGGAAGAAAGCTAGAACTGCAGCTAAGAATATTAGTGAAAAAGCTTTAAGTTTAATAGAAAGGAGACAAGACTTGTACAAGAATTATCTGAGTGATAGATCACATGAAAACAAAAGAAATGTAAAGAAAGTGGAGAAAGCATTGAAATATGAACTAAGGAGGTGTGAAGTGGAGGCCATGGATAAAATTGCCGAGGATTTAGAAGATGCAGCTAGACGGCATAATAGTAAAATATTGTACTGGCACGTTAACAAATTGAGAGGTAGTAGTCAATCCGGACTTGTCCCAGTTAAAGATAGGAATGGGGTGGCAATTAGCGATAAGGCAAAAGCTAAAGCGAGATGGGCCGAACATTTTGAGAATTTGCTTAACCGAGATAGAGTTGCAGGAAAAAATATAGAGGAAAATGAAAAAGTTTGTGATACCTTGGATGTGAAGGAAGATTTGTTTTGTGTGGAGGAATTAGAAACAGTACTAAAAGGATTAAAGAATAATAAGGCTCCAGGTGCTGATAGGGTAGTAAATGAGTTTCTTAAATATGGTGGCTCTGAGGTTAGAAATAAGTTATTGAAGATTATGAATATGATTTTTGAAAAAGGGGAAGTACCTAACGATTTTAGGAAAACCTTAATTAAGCCACTTTATAAGAAAGGTGATAAAAGTGAGTGTGGTAATTATCGAGGCATTAGTCTGGTCTCTGTAGGTAGCAAATTGCTTAGTAATATGATACTTTTTAGACTGAGAGATGCCGTAGACAAAGTTTTAAGAGAAGAGCAGTGCGGTTTTAGAAAAGGTAGAGGATGTGTTGACCAAATTTTCACTCTTAGGTTAATAATTGAGAAGTGCCTAAGTTTTCAAACACCTTTGGTCCTCAGTTTTATAGATTATGAGCAAGCGTTCGATTCTGTTGATAGAGGAGCTTTAGTAAAGGTTTTATCCTTGTATGGTATACCAGACAAATACATTAAAGTGATTAGTGCTATGTATGAGAATAACACTGCTGCGGTTAAGGTAGGAAATGAGGTTAGCAGCTGGTTTTGTATTAAATCAGGAGTTAAGCAGGGTTGTGTTCTATCCCCCTTTATATGGATTATTTTGATGGACTTTGTTTTAAGGAGCACAGGAAAGGCAATGGGAGACCACGGAATCAAATGGGGAGGAAAAAGTCTCCTGGACTTGGATTATGCTGATGATTTAAGCATCCTAGATGAAAGTGTGAGCAAAATGAATGAAGTTTTAGAGGTTTTGCGAGTTCAGGGTGCTAGTATTGGTTTGAAAATTAATGTTAGGAAGACTAAGTCACTAAGGCTAGGAATAAGTGAAGATGAAAAGGTGACGTTGGGTAATGAAAAGATTGATCAGGTGGGCAGTTTCACTTACCTTGGTAGTATTATTAGTAAAGATGGTGGGAGCAGTGAAGATGTTAAAAATAGAATAGCCAGGCTCAGGGTGTTTTTTCACAGTTAAAAAAAGTCTGGAAGAATAGGAAGATAAGTCTGCAAACCAAGATTAGAATCTTAGAAGCTACAGTGATGACAGTGGTCAAATATGGCTCTGAAGCATGGACGCTCCGAAAAGCGAATGAAGATTTGCTAGATGTTTTCCAGAGAAATTGCTTAAGGATTGTTCTGGGTACCCGGTTGACTGACCGTATTTCAAACAATAGGCTATACGAAAAATGTGGTTCAATACCGCTTTCTAGGTCTATAATGAAAGAAAGGTTGAGGTGGTTAGGGCATGTTGTGCGGATGAAGGATGACAGATTGCCGAAGATTGTTCTTTTCGGCCAACCATCTAGGGCTAAACGGAAAGCAGGTCGTCCCCGTCTGGGGTGGGAGGACGTCATAAAGAAAGATTTAAAGGAAATGGGAACTTCGTGGGCGGGTGTAAAAAGGGAGGCTTTGAATAGATTGGGGTGGAGGAGGAGCGTGCGTAGCTGTGTTGGCCTCAGGCGGCTTGGTGCTGCGATGAGTTTTTAGTAGTAGTAGTAGTAGTAGTAGTAATTTCATGCTTCCTACCCCCTGGGATATGAGTTTCTGAAACTCCTAAAAAGTCCAATTTAAATTATCTGAATTTGCCAGTCAAAATGTCAATTCAATTGGTCTAGGAGATTTCCCTCCCCCCCCCCAAGAAAATTCCTCCTGTAGGAGATCTCCCCCTATAGTAGATTCCCCCCCCCGGAAATTTCCCCCTGTAGGAGATTCTGACCCTCCACAAGGTCTGTGAGACTGAAATTGAAATCTCTTAATTTAATCTCTTAATCTTTTTAATTAAATCCCATAATAAGTATGTCATAACAGTTAACCACGCTAGATTATTCCATTTGAAAGCTATTTAGGCTCCTGAGCTGTGCCATACTGGGTCAGTTCATTTTTTTTTTTTTTTTTTTTTTTGTCACATCAGAAGTACGTAAAGTTTAATAAAATAATGAAATATTTCAAATCAATGTGTGGAGTGGACAAGATTGCCTTCAAAGGGTTTGTTTACACAAAACAGAAAGACTTAGCAGCTATAGTGGTCAGTTTCGAATGAAAGTTGAGACAACAGATGAAGGAAAGGCAAGGTAAGTGTATTATCATAGAGAATTGCAGTCTTCAGTTTCGGCTCATCACCCTAGCCTTTGGAAGTTCTTAGACATCCTCAAGTGCACACAAACACTTAACAGGGCAGTTGTGATTCGAGCAAATGCAGGACAATCCAGTGAACCAATTAAGAAAAAGT